>JAPQWV010002245.1:0-60649 GCA_027422505.1 Craterostigma plantagineum
TCATAATGGCCTTCATTTGATGTTCCTCCTCGTCAACTTCTGTCATTGATTCGAATCGGGCTTTGAGGATGTAGAAGAGCTCCTTGGCGGAACTGGTGGAGAGAACAGCGTCTGCGTCCGTATGTTGCATGGGTGGTGACGTCTCCGGGGCCACACCTTTGCCTTTATCGATGGTGGACGCATCGAGACGCGCGTAGACTTTATCGAGAATCGACGCCTCAAGAGTCTTTGCAAACTCTTGAAGACGAGTCTCTAGCGCGGTCTTGGTGACGAACTCGGGTAAATTTAACAAGTTGGAATCACGAAGAAATCCAACTGTCACCGAATCGGAGAATATAGCCGATTGGCCGCCCGTTTGCACAGGACGGGAAAATACGGGGTCACTAAGACTTCCCGTTGGCATCATCGATGAGACAGACTCAATCGAATGATGGCCTAGGCTCACGTTGTGATGTTGGCCGTGCTAGGTCTTCCGCTCTCAGTCACAGAGACATCACCGAGCGTTCTGACAGAATCACGAAGACTCTGTTATGCGGTAAAAGGTGTATGTGTCCTAGAAACGTATGAAATTATGGGGAGTGAGGGCACTACACTCGAAGTGATTGAAGAGGATGCAGTCTGAGGCGAAGGACTGCTTGTTTCAACATCGACTATCTCCAAGTGGGATGTCGATGGTATACGTGGCTCCTCGTGGAATGAAATATCTTCCTGTAGAGAGGAAGATAAGTGGGTTGGTGGGTCGTTTGCGTGGTTGAGCCAAATGCCACGTCTTCTACTCGGGAGGTGAACACATCACCTCCTATACCTAAGGGTTGGGCTCGGCTTGTCTATGACTGAGGAGGTCGATCGTGTTTTTGTTTCGATCGACGCTCCGTGGGGCGGCTTACGTCATCCTTACGCGGCCTTTTTTTCGGTTCGCGGGTGGAAGAGGATACGGCGCGACTCGATGACTTTTTAGAAGTGGTGGTGGGGTTTTGGCTAGTCCCGGGGTTAGGTGCAGTGGGGTTGATCTGCGCCGTAGGGACAATGGATAGTGGATGTGGGCTTTCGCGGAAAGAGGCTGTGGAGGCACGGTATTCTCGGACGTGCAGGTTGGTCGGGTCGGCGTAGGCGAGAACGTCGTCTGGGATTATCATTGCGTGTCGATCTTTCGCGTGACTGTTTTTCTTGGCGAACTTCTCGACAGTGGGGATTAGGAAGTGTTCAGTTGCCGGGCGGATGCGAATGTTGGTGGAGAGCAAGCGGAAATGTTTGATGAGCGCTGGGAGCCACCGCATGTAGGGTACGAAGCGGTTCGTGATTCCCTTGGCGATTTCACGGTCACGACGTTGAAGCATGGAGACGAGATCCATCCATATTACGTCGGCGTAGTTGTACTTGCGGTTGTGGGCGACGCCGGTTAGGATGGTGAGGATTTGGTGGTTCCCACGGTCCTGGCCGGCATGCTTCCCTGACATGCACTTGTTCAGTAGGAGATATAATGTTCGCCAGGGTTGAGGTAGGTTGCGTGTGGTGACTTCACTGAGGACAAGTGGGCCCTTCTTCTTCTTGTTCTGTGGTTGATAGCCCAGTCTGTCTATGTCCTCGATGAGTTGTTCATGGGTTGGTAGCGGGTCGTATGGTGAGTAGACAGGGAGTTGAAGCACTTCTTGGACTATCTTGCGAGTGAGGACCACCGTTTCTTGATCGATTTTGGCGGACAAAGTTTTAGCAAGGTGTAGTGGTCCAGCTATCTGCAACGTATGCCAGAATTGTTGAAGATAAACTTGTGCTTCTGGCTCGCCATGAGTGAGGGCGTGGCGAAGTGGGTGCCCTTTGAGGATTTCTATAATGATGGGGGCATCGCACCGAAAGCTGTCCAAGTCCACCTTGTAATTGTTGGGAATCAAGGCAGCCCATTGACTTGTTGGGAAGACCTGCTCGATTGGTGGAACATAGGTAAGCGTGTTGAGCTCGATGCGAGCGATGTCCCTTTGGATTGCAGCCGCCTCAAGTGCTTCAAGTGTATCTTGATCTTTGTTGGTCATATCTGTGCTCGACAGTAATAGTTATTAGATTAGTATGGATTAAATTGTGAGAACATGAACATTAGTAAGTCGTGGGTGAAATGAAGGTAGCCTCAAATGGTAAATGAAAACATCGACATTTTTAGGAAGTTAAACGAAATTTTTCAATACTTAGAAAATTTTTGAATTGAAGATGTTCATGTGATATGCGAATTGGTAAATGAGCTAGCCGAAGACAATTTTTGCATGTAGTGTAGAATTTCGCATGTAGGAATATTGTCGCAAGTTAAGGAAATTTTGCATTCAGTGGAAAGTTTCGCATGAGTGGGAAATTTTGCAAGTAGTGGAAAATTTTTCGCAGATTGTGTAATTTCACAAGTTATCAAAAATTTTCGCATGTAATGGAAATTTCGCTAATTATCACACATAGACAAGTCAAGAGAAATTTTCGCAGATGGTGTATTATGTCGCATGCAGTGTTAAAGTTTCGCATATTAAAATATGTAGGCATGCCGAGAAAATTTTCGCAGATAGAGTAATTTCGCATATATTGGGAAATTTTCGCATTCAAGTTATCCAAAATTTTCGCATGTAATTGAAAAATTTTCGCATGTAATTGAAAAACATTTCGCGAGTTATGGCACAAAGACATGTCGTGAGAAATTCACATTTAGAGTAACATTTCGCATGAAAAAAAAATTTCGCAGGTTATGGACTTTTACAAGTCGTTCAAAAATTTTCGCACGTAATGCATATCAAGAAGATTTCGCATTCAGAGTGAATTTTCGCATATAGCAAGGAAATTTCGCATGTAGTGTTAATTTTCGCATATCAAGTAGATTTCGTATTCATATGTAGTGTAAATTTTGCAAGTTATAAAAATTTCTCATGCGAAAAGATGTGATATGAAGTGAAGGGTATGAGAGTTTCGCGGGACTTAGTCAGTGTGGCAGCGAAAATTTTGACGCAAGAAATTTCTCGGATAAAAATTTTCGCGGGGTCTTACTCACTGTAGCAGCGAAAAACTAATGTTTAAAGCTATTTTCAGGAAATTTTCTCGGATAAAAATTTTCGCAGGATTCCACGTACTGTAGCAGGGAAATTTAATCGTGAGGAATTTTGGATAAAACTTTCGCGGGTCCTATCTTACTGTAGCAGCGAAAATCTAGCGTTTTCTGAAAATTTTCTCGGCGAAGAACTCTGTGTAAAAACGTTCGAAATGGCGCAGTGAATTTTTGCCTTAGACCCACTCAAATCTTAACCAAAACGCAATAATCTGGACTTAATCGACTCGAAATGGGACGGGTAATACATATGGCGTTTTAAACAACAAAATTGCATCACATGTCAGAATCGAAGCCGAGAAAATAACATTATACCTAAAAAGGTTTAACACAAACGGGACATAAACATGATAAAACGAACGAAAAGTGATTAGTTTAGGATGTATTCATACCGAAAAACTGATTTGCAACAATGGAGTAAGGCAGAAAACGGATTTGCAGAGCAGATTGACGGAGACGACGATGCGAGGGTTTGAGAAAATTTTGAAAGAAGGGGTGCGAAATTTTTTGAAATTTTCTCTGGAATTTGTAAGATTGTGAAAATGGTTAAGGGTTTTTGGGATTTTGTGACTATTCATGAGAAATTTTGAGTGAGCTGGGCCGAAATTCGCGGGTGGGCTTGGTCAAAAATAGGATTCTGGGCCGAATTTCGCGGGCTTGATCCAATTTTGACCCAGTTTGACCAGAAGTTAAAATTTCAACCCAAGTTATTTGGTTCCAATTTTGACCCATTTTGACCAGAACATAAATTTAATTTCAGCCCCCCCCCCCCTTTTTTAAATATAGGTAAAATCAGAAACTCCCCCTTAATCGAAAGAAAAATCAGAAGCTCCCCCTTAATCGAAAACTCCCCCTCAAAAGACATATTTTAGAAGACACATAGAGAATGAAGTAAAGTGAAGGACATGTATACACTTTATCAAAGTTCATGTAGGGTCGATTGATCACAGCTGAATATTCAACATGCCCAACATAGTCACAAGGTGTTGGAAGCGTTTGACATCCAACGGTTTTGTGAAAATGTCGGCTAGTTGATCTTCGGTAGTGACGTAGTGTAATTCAATCGTCCCTTGTTCAACATGTTGATGAAGTGGTGACGAATATCTATGTGTTTCGTTCTTGAGTGATGTATCGGATTACTCGTCATCGCAATCGCACTCTTTGAGTCACAATAAATGGGAATTCTATCAACATGAAAATTAAAATCTCGTAGTTGGGTTCTCATCCACAAAAGCTGTGAGCAACAACTAGCGGCGGCGACATATTCTGCCTCCGTCGACGAAGTTGAGACACAGTTTTGTTTTCGAGAAGACCAACTCACGAGTTTACCGCCCAAGAAGTGTGCAGCTCCAGATGTGCTTTTTCGATCCATCTTGCATCCTGCGTAATCCGAGTCAGAAAATCCAACCAGTTTGAAGTCCGATCGAGTGGGGTACCACAAACCCAGATTGGGTGTTCCTTTGAGATAGCGGAGAATCCTTTTGACAGCAGTGAGGTGGGATTCCTTAGGTGTAGCCTGAAACCGAGCGCAGATTCCTGTCGAGAGAACGATATCCGGTCGACTAGCAGTGAGGTACAGAAGAGAGCATATTATCCCACGATAGACGATTTGGTCAACGGGAGCACCAGATGGGTCTGCATCGGGTCGGCCAGAGCGTGACATAGGTGTAGCAGCAGTCTTAGCATCCTTCATTCCATATTTCTCGAGGATGTCATGGATGTATTTGGACTGATTGATGAAGATTCCGTCGGGGAGTTGCTTTACTTGAAGACCAAGAAAGAAATTCAGCTCGCCCATCATACTCATTTCGAATTTCTCTTTCATCAATTCTGCGAACTCTTCACACAGTTGTGGTTCAGTCGATCCAAAAATGATGTCATCGACATAAATCTGGACAATCATGATGTCCGGGCCACTCCGCTTGGTGAAGAGAGTTGTATCCAGAGATCCTTTCTTGAATCCAGACTGAACAAGGAAGTCTGAAAGGACGTCATACCAAGCTCGGGGAGCCTGTTTTAGTCCGTAGAGGGCTTGTAGAGTCGATATACGTGATGAGGAAACTCTTCGCTCAAGAACCCTTCAGGTTGTTCAACGTACACTTCTTCTTTGAGAATCCATTCAGAAATGCAGTCTTCACGTCCATTTGGTAGACTTTAAAGTTCTTGTGAGCAGCAAAGGCAAGAAAAATTCGTATGGCTTCGATCCTGGTAACTGGGGCGAAAGTTTCATCGTAGTCGATGCCTTCTTGTTGGTTGTACCCCTTAGCCACAAATCTTGCTTTATTGCGAATGACACACCGTCTTCATCCTTTTTGTTCTTGAAGATCCACTTCGTGCCGATAATGGATCTGTTGTGAGGGCGTGGAACTAGTTCCCAAACTTGTAAACGTTCAAACTGATTTATTTCCTCCTGCATTGCAATCAGCCAATCAGGATCGTTGAGAGCTTCAGCTACTCGTGCTGGTTCGGCTTGACTGAGATAGCAAGCAAACAGACTTTCATTCATTGTAGCCGAACGCGTCGAAACACCAGATGTGGGATCCCCGATAATCTGATCTGTAGGATGAGAACGAGCCCAAACTGGTACATTGGTCTGAGAGGAGCTGGCCGCATTTGTATCGGTTGGAGGCTCATTAGATTGGGGTCCGGTGTCCGAAGAAGAGATCTCAACCGTAGTAGATTGAAACGGTTCAGCATTAGGATCAGCAATGTTCCCAGGGTCGGGTAAAATGTCGTCTTCGTTGAGATTGAGATCTTCCAAGTTTGGCGGGACGACATCATCGCCGATAGCTGGTGGTGTAGGTGGGGTGTGTGCAGCGGTAGTTTGAGTGGTGGCGACGGGAGTCTTGGGGACTGGATAGAAGTACTCGAAGAGCAGGTCGAGATCCAGTTCACCAGAATTGCCCTCAGATGAGGAAGTTCCCGTCGTTGAAAGTTGACCTTTTGTCAACGACTGTAGAAGATCTGGTTCTGGACTGATATGAGCAGAAGCCATGAGGTCGCCTTCGCTTTCGTCAAAGGTGACAATTGTGCTCTCTATTACTGATCGTTTCTCCCTAAGATAGACTCTGTATGCCTTTGAGTTCAGCGAGTATCCAACAAAGATGCCTTCAAGTGCTTTTGGATCAAGCTTCCCAAGATGTTGGCGATCATTGGCCACAAAACATCAGCAACCGAAGACCCTTAGATAAGATATATCTGGGATACGACGGTTATTCAGCATCTCGTATGGGGTGCGGTTGAATCTCTTGTGGATGGAAGCCCGGTTTTGTGTGTAACAAGCCGTTTGAATAGCTTCACCCCAAAGTGAATGAGGAAGTCCGGATTGGATGAGGAGAGTCCTAGCTGCTTCAACTAGTGTTCTATTCTTACGCTCAACGACACCATTCTGTTCCGGTGTCTTCACAGCTGAGAACTGCTGGGTGATGCCCTGAGTGGCATAGAAATCACTGAGCTTCTTGTTCTTAAACTCAGTTCCATTGTCTGTTCTGATAATCCGAACTTTCTGTTGATGAAGAGTTTGGGACGTAACAACAAACTCGATGAGTAAATCAGGAACTCCATCCTTTGTGCGAACGAGTTTCGTCCACGTATAGCGTGAGAAGTCGTCGACAATCACAAGAATATACCGTTTTCCTAGGTGTAGCCGTAGGCATTGGGCCACATAGATCCATGTGTAAGAGCTCAAGGATGAGCTTAGAGGGTGTTTCCTTGGATGTGAGATGTGAGGACGGTCATCCTTCATCACCCCAGGTCACTTACGATATGTCAGTGTGATGTCAGTATTTAGAGATGTAGTATGTCAGATTCGAGAGAACCTTGTATCCTTTGTCGCAGAAACGACCAATGCGGAAGAGATTATAGCTCAAACCCTCGACATAAGAGATGCCCTTAATCGTCAGTTTGTCATGGACGAGATCACCAGTTCCGAGAATTGGCGCCATTTGACTGTTTCCGAAGGAGACCCTTCCGAGATAGCGCTCGGAGAAGTTGCTCAACAGCTCCTTGTTCCCCGTCATGTGTGTGGAGCAACCCGAGTCTAGATACCACACATGACAGACCTGCAATCATCAGCAAACGTTGGGTCCCCGTTTACGGACGGGACCTTCTTGTGATACAAGTAAAATTTTCATGCGCTTAATGGGAAATGTGGGGTCTAAATCAGGTTGTGTTGGATCTAATTTAGCTTTCCCTTTGTGATTTGTTTGATGAGGCAGGATTATGGTTTTTCTAACCCATATTTGCCTAACTTGCGCTTGCATATACGTTGCCTTATTCATGAATTGGCGTGGGGATTTTGGTTGTTGTTGTCGTCCTTCGGTTTTAGCCGTCTTTTGCTTGCGAGTAGTAGGTGACTTTGTATTCCGCGTCGGAAGGTATTTTCGCTTAACCGAAGGCTTAGACGTACTGGGAGAATGCCAAGGCGTCGTAGAGGAGGTTCGCTTGTTTGGTCGGAGTGTTGCGTGTTCGTGTGTCTCATATTCATGAAAGCGTGGAAGAATAAATTTATTGCAGCAACACATAGACATTAGTTTGGTAAAGGAAAGATAAGTTTTGGTAACATAATTGTCTACGTCCTTAAGATGTTGGGATTCAGTACATAGAGAGGAAAGACGAACATAGGATGGTCTTTTCTTTTTGTCATCGAAGAGCGGGTTCTCCTTTATTTCATACGAACTCTCTTCCAGAGACGTCGAACTCACATTCCCTGTATCCATGAGAATACGAGAGTTAGTGTTTGAACATATGTCAGCTTCAAGAGTCATCTTCGCCGTCCTCTTACATTTACATGTTTGAGAATCGAGTACTTGACTCGACGTAGAGGGTTTGTTCGTATTGTGAAATTGCTCTAGGGTAAAGATTTTGCTCAGTAGATCTTCTCGCTCTTTTGCAAAGGCTTTCCGCTCTAATTCTAGAGTTCGTTCTAGTTCTGCAATAACCAGAAGTTTCTCCGGGATATAGATGCGAGAAAGTGCTTCTCGAAAAGCAATTTCCTGTTCTACGGTTGGGAACTGAGACTTGATGTCCTCAGTAAGTGAAGGCTTTTTAGTCTTGTAGCTAGTGTTCAATTCTGCGTAGTCGTATGCGATTTCTGCCCAGAGAATGTTCTGTTCCCTCTTTTCTTCCGAAAGGACAACGGAGGAGGATCTTACAAACGGCATGAGCTGTGAGGGAGTACCCTTCCTTGTTTGTAGGAATGATGTACTGTACATGTTATACCTTTTAACAATTAGCGGCGTTGGATCGCAGTTGCTGGCCAGGCCGATTCCCATCCGGGCGTCGTAGAATTCTGTTTCAACTGGTTGGTTCAATAGGCATAAGATGTGTGCGGCTCTTTTTCTAAGGTGAAGTTGTTCTTCAAGTTCTTTCACCTTTTGATATAGCCTAACTCTTTCCTTTGTAAGCAGTTCATATTGGGAGGCCGTTAGGAGACGAGATGTTTCACATGAACTAATGGCTAGTGTGGTTTCCTTAACCTTAGTCTCACTTTGTTTATTCTTGCTTTGCAGACATTTGACTAACGCTTCAGAGGCCATTAGACGTCGTTTACACTAGCGAGCTCTTCTACTTTTAGACTAAGTAAGGCATAGTTTTTTTCAAATTTTAGCTTAAGTTCATTATAATCCTTAGCGTCTACGGTGGGTTTGTTAATGGTGTGTCGATGATTAAACACATCATCGAGTTGTGAAATTCGTACCTCAGACTCAGCGTTGGTAGGAGTCTTAGTTGTGTTCTCATCGGTGTTACCCATCTCCTCGTCCTCGTCATGTTCGACCAGCCTTGCCATGCAGCAATCTTCATCCTTAGGCTCCTCGTCTTCTGAAGTGTTGTTCACCCATTCAGCTTCTTCGGTGAGTAGAACTTTCCCACTTTCCATTTTGCGGGTCATTCTGGCCTTTCAGTCGTAGTAGCCAGAGTCCTTCACGCGTGGGGCATAGCATTCCTTGGCAAAGTGGCCTGACTTTCCACACCGAAAGCACTTCACAGACTTTTGAGGTGCTGATTCCTCCTCTTTCTTTGTCGGCTTAGCTTCCTCCGTGGGAGTGATCTTTTTGGTGCAGCTAAAGGTTCTTTGGCGATTGGAGGAGGATGAGGATTTTTTTCCCGATCTTCTTTGAGACCATCTTTGTGAGCATTGCCAGTTGTTTGTGTAGATCACGAACATCTTCATCAGATTCTGTATCAGCTTCGGATCCTGAAGAGGAGTCAGATATAATAGCTGGTAGCTTCCCTTTGTTCTGTTTGGTTGCGGAAGATCGTTCGGTAGTCTTGTTCGAGAGGAGAGCCAGTGGGTCGACTCGAGTGTTGGTGGAATGGGGTTGCACGTAAGGAGCATAGGCAGACAGACTGTCGTAGAGAGCATGGATGGAGGTGTTAGAGAGGTTCTTACTCTGAATCATCATCACGATTGCATTGCCCCAATGTGGTTTGAGGCTACCAAGGAAGCGGTTGTTGATATCGAATTTGTCCCTCGAGATCCTGGCTTTCTTGAGTTCATTGATGACCTTCAAGTATCGGAGGTATGTGTCACGCAGTTCCTCTCCTTCATAGGCCCGGAAGTGTTCATACTGCGAGAGACATGCTGATTTCCTCCCCTGAGCACTTTCAGTTGTGCCTGCCATGATTTCCACGAGTTCATCCCATATTTCCTTGGCTGTTGTGCAGCACTCGATGTGAGTGTAGACTTCGTTGCCCATAGCTTGGAAGAGATATCCTTTGGCAGTCTCATCGGCCTGTAGGCGAGCCTCTTCATCCTCATTGATGGGGCCTCTTGGAGTGCGGCGTTCATCCATGGGAGGGTTTGCGTTTGTTGAGCAGGGATGATTGTCCAGAACTGTGCTCGACCGTTGAAGATGGAGTCCAGTAGGTACTGAGAGAGTGGTGCGCCTTTGTTCCTGATGAATGTGAGGAACCTGTTTGTCCATATCCTGTAATCGCCTTGTCGCAGCATTGGAGGCCTGGTGTCGGAGCCCACTGTTGAGATGTCATCTGTGGCAGATATGGTTGGTGCAGTCGAATCGTCCGTGGTTTTTGATCTTGTATAGATAAAAGGATTAGTAACGAACGAGATGAGAAATATGAGTTTAACGTGTAGAGTTTTGAGAAAAATCGTTTACAGAATTTCTTAGAGCTAAGTGAACGTGTGTGATGGTCGAAAACGTATGAAGGGAGAATATATCTTGAGGTTCGAAAAAGTTCTAGAGATTTTAAAAAAAACGAGATTTGAGGAGTAAATTTTGTCAAAAGTGGTCTAGGGGGATAGGATTAAAGTGTAAGGATCAAGACTTTGAAAGGTTCGACGAAAAAATTTCGACACGAGAAAGAATGTAATACGAGAAAATATGTTAACACGAGAAAAATTCAACACGTCAGAAAAATTCGCAGTTTGAAGAGACGTGATTGTATGAAGAATTACCCGAGAAATTATTTGTTGAGAGATTTCGGTGTTTCGTGAGTTTCAAAGAGAAATTCTCGGAACGAAAAAAATTCTCAGTTGAAAATTAATTTCTCGGATTTTTTGTTTTTTTAAAAAATTTCGCATGTGAGAAAGTTTCTCAGTCTTGAGAATTTTCAGGTTTGAGAACGAATTTTATGTTGGAAGAAGTATCGTGGGTTGAAGTGTGATTTGAGAAAGTTTCTCGGAAAAAATCTCGGAAGAAAGAAACTTTCTCGACTGAGAATTTCTAGGTTATAAAATTTCAAAAAGTTCTCTGCTGAAAAATTTCGCGGCTCAGAAAAATTCTCGGAATAAGCTTTCTCGGGTATAGAATTTCTCGGATTATGAAGAGTTTCGAAAAGTTCTCGGCTGTAAAATTTCGCGGCTCAGAAAAATTCTCGGAATAAGCTTTCTCGGGTATAGAATTTCTCGGATTATGAAGAGTTTCGAAAAGTTCTCGGCTGTAAAATTTCGCGGCTCAGAAAAATTCTCGGAATAAGCTTTCTCGGGTATAGAATTTCTCGGATTATGAAGAGTAAGCAAATTTCGCAGATGTAAGGTTTCTCGGATTTTGAAAATAGGCAGTTGAGAAAAAATGCAGTGAGAGTGAAAAATTTCGCGGTTTTAGATCTATTCTCGGAATCAAATTTCGCGGATATGGAACTTTCGCGGACTTGAACGACTCAGCAAAAAGTTTCGCGGGCAAGAACATCAATGTACTGTTCCATTGCTTATCGCGAGTTTTTTACCAGAAAATCGTCCGTTTTCACTCAAATCTCAACCAAAATCGCTCAAACTTGATCCAGAACTTCAGAAAATCTTCCCTAAACACATAGTCGACCGATTTGTGAGCTAAAAACAACAAAAGACAGGTCAAATCGACCAAAAACAGAGAATGGCCGAGATGACTTTTTCTGAAGAATTTTTGCTTCAATCTTGCTCAAAACTCGTTAAAACTGATCCAAAAGTGTTTTAAAAACATTTTAGGCATAGAATCGATCTGGGGGAAGGTTTTAAACACAAAAACAAAGCATTGATACCCCAAACGAGCTCAAAATGCCCGAAAGTGATTTTTTACCCAAACACCTTTGATCTTTCTCGGAATCGAACGAAACTGGATTCAAATCAATGCAGATCGATCCACGTTTGCTCTGATACCACTTGTTGGTCCCGAATGCACCAAACAAGGAATCAAAGAGGCTTTGATGGAATGAAAAAGGGAGAGGTTCTCACCTTCAAGTGTGTGTATTGTGTGAAAAATGGGTTTAGCCTTTTGATCTTTGATTACCTTTCAAATTGTGTTGGTAAAACCTTATATACCACATTAACCCTAGGTAATTAAGGCCCAAACACTAAAGATTAAATAATTACATTCTAGTCCAAAGCCCAAAATAAAGGACAATTACAATATTAATCCCAAGACTTAAACTATTGACACAATCTCTAAATATCCTAACAAAGACCAATGACGCGGCTGCCGTAGCTCGGGTTTTTTTCGCGACATTGTTAGACTCCACGGCGTCCCACGGACCATCACTTCGGATCGCGACAGCAAGTTTCTAAGTTATTTCTGGAAGACGTTGTGGCTGATGTTTGATTCGACGCTAAACTATAGCTCAACGGCTCACCCGCAAACGGATGGTCAAACTGAGGTGGTAAATAGAACTTTGGGGAATTTGCTTCGTAGTATATGCAGCGACAAGCCTAAACAGTGGACCTCGCCCTCGCCCAAGCTGAATTCGCATACAATTCTGCCGTGCACTCTTCGACAGGGAGGTCGCCGTTCTCAATTGTCTATACCAGTCCTCCAAAGATGGTGCTCGATATGGTTGGTGTGCTACGAAATAATTCAGGAATAAGACAGCCCATCGATTGGCCATTGACGCGGCTACTGTTCAGCAAGAAGTTCATCAGAAGTTAACTAAATCAGCTGCTGTACAAAGCTAAAGCTGATAAACATCGACGAAGTGAAGTTTTTCAAGTCGGGGATTCTGTTATGGTGCATCTTAGGAAAGAAAGGAGACCAGGAGGAACAAGCAACAAGCTTCTTGCTCGAAAATATGGGCCGTACCCGGTATTGCGCCGCATAAACGATAATGCCTATGTTATTGGAATTTTGGATGATTGGGGAATCTCGAGTACGTTCAACGTGGCTGACCTTTCGTTCTATCGCGACCCAGTTGTTCCGTTATACGCCGACGCAGGGACACGTCAAGCTTCGGTGGGGAAACTGATGAGGACGGTCAAGCTTCTGTTATAAGTTGAAGACACAAATTTCAACGAAACATCCTAGTTCAAGCTACTGACGTTCAAGTTCTACTTTATTATTATTAATTAATGTTAATCTTTATATTCAGCCCAATAATCGTTATAAGGGACAAGTTGGAATAAAAATTATCTCTATCGAACTCTCTATTCCAAGCTCACGTGGTGATCTTGGTCCGATCCGTATCATTCGGCCCGTAACCGCCTCGCGGTTCCGGAATCGCCCCACTGGCACTGGAACCGGCACGTCAGGACGCGGCCTGTCAGTTCCTGCTTTTAAAACAGCAATTCCAACACAGAACTAGAACCGCCCTACCCTAACGACTATAATAGCCGTTGGGTTACTAACCGTTTACATATATTTGTATTTTGGTCCTTTTGGACCAAAGTGCAACTTGTTTTTAGTCCCTACTCGAAAATTCTATAAATAGGGGTTCATTTTAATCATATTTCACACAACTCAATGATTCCGCGATTTAGTTTTTATTACCCTCACTTTTACACCCAAATCACATTATACATACATAAAATACACACACCTCGCAAGACTCTTTTCTACTAATGGCATCGTCATTGAGAAATACGAACGACGATAATTTTGATTTTGTTGGTGCTTTGGTGCGGAGGAGACTTTTCGAGGACGTGGAGCACCGGACGACGAGGGCGATGACGATGAACCGATGCCGGCGGGAGAAGGACCTAGCCAAACCTCAACGGCAACAACGTGAAAGAGAAAACCTCCAGTTCGGAAACGAACATATAAAGTATGGAAGTTCTTCGAAATCATTTTAAATAAAAACGATCACTAAAATGGAAATGTATTTTGTCAAGCTTGTAGCCAACCTTACAAATGCAATACCAGACCCGACATGGTGGGACGGGTTCAATGTTAAAGAATTTATTAAGCGTTCATAGAATAGATAGACACACGTTTGAACCGAAAGGCACTGGACCTAGGCAACAACAATTAAGCACTAGTACCGGTAGATTTTTTGTTATAACTAGAGAAATTTCTAGGATGACGTTAGTTAAATTTGTAGTAAACTGTGAAGAACCGTTTTGCATTGCGGGAAGTGAAGGGTTTATCGAACTCACTAGTACGATATAACCCAGATTCCATAGCGTAAATCAGTAAGACACTTAGAAAATATATGTTAAGAGATATTTAAAGAATATCGGACAAACTTAATTTTGCATTTTTGTCGAACATATCGTGTTGGAATAGTTTGACTACTGATATTTGGACAAATATCACGTCACAATCTTATCTAACGGTTACTGGCCATTGATCGATGAGACATGGACAATGAAAAAGAGAATTCCCGCCCCAGACGTCCTCGAGTCGCAACATAATGCACACACATTTCGGTTTATGTCATGAATGTTGTGAATAAATATAGTATTCAAGACAAATTATTTCAATCACTTTAGACAATGCTAGTTCTAACGATGCAGCGATCGACATTCTCCGACAGCGTCTAAGGTTACCCTTAAACGGTCTGCTACTTCATGTAAGGTGAGACTGTCACGTTTAAAACTTATGTGTCAAGTGTCCTTCGACGATGTTTTAGGTAGTACAATAGAAAAATTCAAGTTCATAGGAAAAAAATTATGAGGGAGGCGTCTAGGGCAGTCGTGGAAGCAAACGGTCATTACGAGCGGTCTTTCCTATAAGAAGTCCCCCTACCGGTTCCGACCCGGTGAATCTCATTATATGACCTCCTTAGCACTTTTTTGCGCACAAAGGATTTGGTTACGACATATTGGAACAACAACGCAATCGGTCTCGATCCCCAAGCTGTGGCTATTTTAATCGATACCGATTGGGATATTCTGGAAGTTGCGTGTCATTACTTAAAGAATTCAAGGGGGCAACGGAGGTATCTTCCGGTGTTCATTATCCCACGTCGTCGAAAATTTTTCCGAGCCTTTTTGGCATGTGTTATAAATTTCTTGAATATCGAACGAACCCGTACTTGTGTAATTTTGTCAAATGTATGGAACTTAAGTTCAGGAAATATTGGAAAAATATCCCAATAGTCCACAGCTTAACGGCTGTGCTTAACCCTAGTTGTAGTATGGATACGTTCGATATTTTTTTCGAGCATTTCCACAACTTTCTTGGAGAAAATGTTGACGACCATAAAATTCAATTATGGGTTCTCTCTAATACTGTTTATGTATCTCATGATCAAGGAGAGTTGAAGCGGCGGCTCACGCTATCGAAATTTTGAGTGGGAATAGCTTGCGCGGTACAAAAGGAATCTTGCGGAAATTGAAGATGCAAAAGAGTAGAGTGCCCAGTTCGTATAGAAGTAACTCAAATGAGATTCAACACTATTTGAGTCATAACTTCCAAACGCCCAAAGACTTTGATGTTTTGGAGTGGTGGGCTAAGTTTTACCCGACTCTAGCGAAGATGGCACGAGATCTTCACCCGCACAAGCTTTGAGCGACGCTTCGGAGTCCATATTCTCAACTTCAGGTCGAATCATTGTGATCGACGGACAAGTCTTAATCCGATGTCACTTGGTATACTCACTCTATTGAAGGATTGGTTTTCGGTCGAATCAAAGAATTGAATGCAGTCGGCGACTTTCAAGCATCAAGCTCCGACTCCGATGAAGAAGTGAGCAGAATAGTACTATTAATCATGATGTAGCTTAGCCATAGATTTTTCAAAGTTTAAATTTTTTTCAATGTATTTTTTTCTTTTTAGTGTATTTTTTTCAACGTTTTTTTCTTTTAAGCATATTTTTCTCTTTGCACTCTACCTTTTTACCTTTAATAAGTTTACAAATAAAAATTTCGAAATTTTATAACATGTCATCCTATACTAAAATATAAAAATATAAAAGAAATGGATGCGGTTCGAGCCGCCAGGCTCGGAACCACCCAAACCGGCCCGCGAACCCTTTGGCCAGGTGTAGACTGTTGCGTCGAAGAAGATGATGAAGTCGAAAGTAAACCTATTTGTGAGTTCATTATGTTAAGTGGGATTTTATTTATTGGGCCGGGCCCAACAAATCTTATATATTTTGTATTGTACTATTTATTTCATTATTATCTTAACACTTCAAAATTTCTAAAGCACGTGGAAATTAATCACTTGTTTCCACTAGATTTCAATGCGTAGATTAGTAGAAATGGTTAATTTAACGTATATATTATATATTTGCATTATAAGTAACTCGTCCAAAATACTAGCGCAATACGCTACGCTTTTTTACGCTACGTAACATCGGAACTAAAACGCGAAGCTATGCGCTCTATGCTTTTTAAACACTTGATGAGACTAATCTCCTTGTCAGATGAGGATGTAGCACTCCTCGCTCAACAACGAGTATTAAAGTTCCAAACAAAATCAAACTCGTGACATCCCAAATTAAATGGTCACGGACCTATACATTAGGTAATGCACTTGAGGATAATATAATCGTACCAATATGTACGTCGATTCATTCAAAGGATGGTGAAGTTCACTTTTGAAAAAACAAAAAGATTACAAAGATTAACTTCAGCAACAATCAAATGCATTCAATGTTCTCTTTTTCACACTATTTTATAGCATATAAATCTCCAACCTAATCTCTCTCATTCCTATTGTATTTCCACTCGCTGCACAGATTCAACAAATATTCTGCAAAATCAACAATGCTTAATCAATTCAAGAAATACGTTCATTGAATAAATACTCCATAATTAAATTAATTATAAATATAGTCAAATTATATCTACCTCCATGGAGCATCTCCAGCAAGCATCCAATCACCTCTTTGTCTTGATAAAAGATCCGATATTCCGCATCAGGATCAGCATCTGCAGCAATAATTATATAAAATTAAAATCAAATCATTAGATTATGACCACTATATGCTGAGTGAGAGAGAGGAGAGGAAGAGAGAGAGAGAGAGAGAGAGAGAGAGAGAGAGAGAGAGGAGAGGAGAGAGAGAAGAGGAGAGAGAGAGAGAGAGGAGAGAGAGAGAGAGAGAGAGAGAGAGAGAGAGAGAGAGAGAGAGAGAGAGAGAGAGAGAGAGTTACGTACATTTAGCAAACATGTTTATCAAAGCCGTGGATAGAGACTGGTAACAATCATAGAGGCTGAGATCGATCTTTCTCCCAATGGGGACACCTTCCATCTTCACCTTCACATACATCGATGTTGATGATGGTCTCACTGAATTATTTCTATTTTCATCATCTTTGTTATTGTCATAATTATAATAATAATGATTATTATTCATGTTGTTGTTTTTGTAGTGGGTCGTCATCTCTTTCCGCACTGAATTAACAGGTGGCCACCCCACTATTTCCTCCCATCACCATTCCTGCGCAAAATCATTCGACTTGATGGTTAACTCATCATATAATACCCACCAACACACATAATATTTCATAAATATAATATATGAAGCGTGGAATAAAAAAAAACAAAAAACAAAAAAAAAAACTTACCGATGCATAACATCGTTGGTGGATAATTTATGGCCTCCGTGTTCATTGGAGTCACCACTCCAAGAGAGCAAAGATAGAGTAGTTCTCTTGCTCTCAACTTCTTCTTCGTCAACAAAGACTTCATCTTTTGGATATCTCTTCTTGTTCTTTATAATATTATTGTAAGAATTATTACCGTTACTAGGAAGACCGAGGCCTAGTTCAAGCTCCATGGATGGCTTCTACTTGTAAAAGCTCGAGTTTTCTTCAAGCGTATGTGTAGTGTATCTGTTGAGACACTCACTCGATATATATATATATATATATATAGAGCAAACCAACCGATTCTTGTATTTATAAAAGAAAGATAGATGTTGAAAATGGGGTTGGGAGATTATAGAGAGATTAGTGTCGGGCAGCATTGAAGTTGGGTCGGGTTAAAGAGGAACATTGACACAGGCACAATAGAAAAGTGTGTTGCTTTTTGCTCGTTTCGCCGTTTAATAACTCCTTCCATTTTCTTCTTATTTTTATCTTCTCTTGAATTTATTGATGTGTTTTGCTGTCCCACGATTGCCAAACATAGTTAAACACGAAGTTTCAACTGTTCATTTTATCATTCCTTTTTTACGTTCTATCTGAACCGAAATGACCGATTTTAAATAACACACGGATCAGATATATGGAGTGAAATGGACGACAACCAAAATTAGTTCAAATTATTACAACTTATGTTGCAACTTGCAATAGAACGTTATATTTATTTTCTTACGGTAACTTTTTTCTTCGACTGCCCGTTGGTCCCAACAAGTTGTATATTACACCATTGGATTAATTAACGCTTTAAATCCGTGTTACGACACCATTGGTAAACTTTTTTATTGCCCGATAGAAATGTGAAAGTCGTTTATTGTGTACAATTTAAACATGGTTTATTTTTGATTTCCTCGGGGGGTTGTTTCGGGGTGAATCTCTAAAAACATCACAGTCTAATCTATATTTGATGTGGGGCTCTCCCATATCAAGAATTTTAATATGGTTCGGAAAATCTTATATAGTGGTAGGTTTAATATTTCAAAGTTATAGGAGGTGTGTTGGGTGCTTAAGGGATTAAGGGACGTAAACGAAAAAGGCACAAGATATACGTGGTTCGGACCTTGTAAGGTCCTACGTCCACCACGGCGCTCCAAAAAATACTTCTTTCACTATTCTGGACATATTACACACTCATTTCGCTCATTTCTCTCTAAAATATACTAAGTACTAAATGGAGACTACTTTATGTGATAAATGAGAGGATTATGAACTGTTCTTCGTATTTTTTATGATGATGCTTGTGAAAACAACCAAGTGATGCGGAGCTCAGCGAGGCTAGAGGAGGCTACATCCCGGATTTCCTGTGGAGCGACTGCTGGTACGATGTACAGTGACAGACAGCTTTGTCAGGACGGCTTTTCACAGTAGTCACATCTTGGGCAACAGCTACAGTGGCGCAGCCCAGTCTCCTTTGGGCACGTGTTTTTCCTGCTTCCTTCCTCCTTTGTACAGTCTCTTCAACCATTAATGCACCCAGGAGACTTGGTTTTATCCAGGGGTCACTAGCCGTCCTTTGAGGTCTTCGCAGCTCCCAATATATATTAAAATATCTTGTTTTATTGGGCCTTTCCTATTGAGCTTATTTTATTTTCGATTTCAGCCCACCTACTTTCTGGACCGTATCAATATTTTATATCAATGTGTTTGTTTTAGTCTAGTTGATGAGTCATCACGCGAATGCCGGATGATGATAAAATGGGGTGATATTTTAAGTTTTTATTTAACATTTCTACCATCCGTATATAATAACAATATCTATCATCGTAAAAAGATTATTTAATGATTTAAATAATATGTGTAAGGTTAAATACGGCATTTACTCAACATCACCTTTGTATCATGGTAATCAAATAAACACAATGATGACATATCAACTTGATACACGTTTATGTACTCACATCACTGATGTGAGTATCATCGTAATGTTGGATTAACTCCAAATTTTAAAAATGTATCACTGAGTTTTAGGTTACCCCATTTGATAATTGCAAAAACATTTCACTTACGGTATATTTCGGAATAGAATTTGCTCACCGATCATCTTCTTTCGTAGTAGAAAATATTGTTTCACTGCTGACTTAAACTGTTTCTGACTTATCGCATTTTGGAGTAAGATGGGTAGGAGTTTCTCTTATTTTCGGAGAATTGAATTCATAATTCATTATTTCGATAATATAACAATAGTCGGTTGAGTGGGATGAGTCACAAAAAAATGCATTTAATGAAAACAACAATCTCTATATTTTTTTCCTGTCCCGAGGTATCCCCACACAGCTTGGCTATGGGCTAGCCCCTGCCAGCAGTGGGCTCTTTAACTGCCCCACAGACTTTGGCAAGGGCTATTTGCGACACACACTCCAGTGGTGGGAAGGTAGGATTCGAACCCCTAACCTCCTAGTCACATGAACTTTAGGGCCTCCCCATCAGCCAGTACGGCTAAGGTGTCATTGGCTCATTATTTCGACAATATAACAATAGTCGGTTGAGTGGGATATCCGAGTCACAAAAAAATGAATTTATTGAAAACAACAATCTCTATATATAGCAATATATATTTTGATGGCATAAATTTATAATTTTTGCTACGGCGAGCACTAACATGTCGGTTGTAAATGACTAACAACTTCAAAGGGTAAATTCATTTTTAATTTAAGTAGGTGCCTAGGTCATTTCACTTATTAAGGAAACACTAAATTTTCACCCCAATGAACAAAGCTAAATCTAAAAACATTTAGGATCGAAATATTATATTTGATGAATATGCAAGAAAATAAAAGCACCCCCAGGCTCGAAATAGACATATGTGCCCCATATGTCGTTATTTGCTAAGCAGAGACGCAGTTTCCAAAAGCATGAAATAATGCCAAAAGCGAAGAAATATATGTGGACCGATTTAAATCATGTCTCGCTAATTATGAATTTCAAAATTAAGACGGAAATATGTCTCTTAATACGAAGAAGTTCCAAAATATGATATAAGCTAAACAATATTTCCGTTTCATGACTGATATTAGAAATAGAAATTTTCAAGAAAATTGTTTGTTCTTTCCGAATTGGTAGAGACGTTTTCAAACACTATATCACTACTTGATTTATTTAATCCTCAGCTTGAGAAGAATAATTAACTGTACTCAGTTTCATAATTACCATGTGAACGTGGATTAATCAAATAAGCCAACTTTAAAGATAAGTTAGTGAATTAGTCGTTTGTGCAAATTAATGAATATATCAAATCAATCGCTTGACAAAGAGACAAAGCAAATCTTCAATGTTCATAATTACATAGCCCTTTCTTCATTTATCAAATCGTAACACGCATTGCAAGAAAATTTTGATTTAAATTCGATACGTATTCCTTATATTTTATACACAAGGAAGTGGTTAATTTTGTATTCTGAACACACTCTTCTAAATTAATTGGATAAGAATGGTTAATCCACTAGTTCCGCAATTTAGTACTGACAAATTCATTCGTATTTGAAAGGTATTATGGCTAATTTCATTACAAATTCTCAACATTGCCCAACACACATGATGATGATGATGATGATTGAACATTCTTAGAAAACGTTATGCATTGTCTTTAACCTTTTTTTTTTATCAGATTAACATAATCATATCATGTCGGCAAATTATGTTTCTTCTATTTACCAAAAGTCACTCCATGAGGCAAGAAAATCAAAGTGTTACGATATGCGGAAAATCCCCGATAATTATTTGCCCGAAAAATGACGATAATAAATAAATGAGACGAAAAATAAATTTGGACAGTGACACGAGATATTATGTGGAGATATTACAGACACGTACACTGACGTGGTAAAAACAGCTACACAACTAGGAGTATGCTACAGAAAATGATCAGAGACGAGAAGATCTGATGTGGTTGGAGTGTTTTTCTTTCTGCTCGTCTAATGCCTATTTATAGGCGAACTAGACCTTCGGACTTGCATGTGAACTTATCAAAAGTTTTCAGCCAAGTTTGAATGTTGAATACGGCATCGAAACTTTTCTTATTTCCATTAGCTGTTGCCTTGTCTGACTTGTTCAATCACATGTGCTTTTTTATTATTTTCAAAAGCAACGGCGCCCACAAGAGAAATAAGCCAACGTGAAGTGGCTTTCTTCCTTTCCCACACATTCAGGTCACATCAACTAATCACCACCTTGACCTTGATTCCGAAATAACTCCACCTTAATTAGTAACACCTTTGTCTCTATTTCCCTCCGGCCATAGCCCGACGGGCTAGTTCACCATTTCTGAAATACCGATCAAGTCCAAGTAATGCTTGAACTTGGAAACTGGAAGAGCCTTCGTAAACATATCCGTAGGATTATCCATCGTGTTGATCTTCTTGATAAACACCTTCTTATCTGCAATGGTCTCACGAATAAAATGATACTTAACATCAATATGTTTAGTGCTTTCATGATACATCTGATCATTGGTCAAATGAATCGCACTTTGACTATCACAGAAAATAGTAATAACTCCCTGATTATGAGTTAGTTCGCCGAATAACCCTGTCAACCACAATGCTTCCTTGATCGCATCAGTAATCGCCATGTATTCTGCTTCAGTTAGATAACGCCACTACATGCTGTAGAGTAGCTTTCCAGCTAACTGCACAACCTCCAATATACATAACCAGTAAGAGATCGTCGTTTATCGAGATCACCTGCATAGTCTGAATCAACGAAGCCAACAAGAGTATCACTGTTTCTGCCAAACTCCAAACACATGCTTAGAGTACCCTTCAAGTATCTGAGAATCCACTTCACTGCTTGCCAGTGTTCTTTCCCTGGATTAGCCATATACCTGCTAACAACACTAACAACCTGTGAAATATCAGGACGTGTACATGACATTGCGTACATAATACTGCCGACTGCACTCGAGTAGGGAACTCGTGCCATGTATGCTTCTTCCTCATCCGATGATGAGCAGCGCTTAGCCTAAAATGGCTAGCAAGAGGAGTGCTAACTGGTTTGGCACCGTACATGCCAATCTCTCCAAAACCTTCTTGAGGTAACTTTCCTGGGTCAGGTGCAACTTACCAGCTCCTCTATCACGTCTAATCTCCATAACAAGAATCTTCTTAGCTGCTCCTAAATCCTTCATTTCAAATTCACCATTCAATAAGGCCTTCAACCAGTGAATTTCTGCAAGATTCTTAGCCGCAATGAGCATGTCATCAACAGATAACAACAGATAAATGAACGAAGTGTCATTTAACTTCCGGAAGTAAACACAACTATCATACGTGCTCCTGGAGAAACCATGACCCAACATGAAAGAATCAAATCATTTATACCAGTGTCTTGGAGACTGCTTTAATCCGTATAAGGATTTCTTCAGTAGACAAACTTGGTCTTCTTTGCCTTCAACTATGAAGCCTTCACGTTGCTTCATATAAATCTGTTCATCTAAGTCGCCATGTAAGAACGTTGTCTTAACTTCAAGCTGTTCTAACTCCAAATCATGCATGGCAACGAATGCAAGTAATACACGAATAGAGCTATGTCTAACGACAGGTGAGAAAACATCATTAATATCAACACCTTGTACCTGACTATAGCCTTTCGCGACTAATCGTGCCTTATAGCTTGCATCATCAGAACCAGATAAACCTTTTCTTTTCTCTTGAAGACCCACTTACATCCGACTATTTTCTTTTTCTTCGGCGGCGGCACAAGAATCCACGTACCATTCTTGTGCAGAGACTCCATTTCTTCATTCATCGCTACCAGCCACTTATCAGAATTATCATCGCTTATTGCCTCCGAATAGGTAGAAGGTTCGTCGCCTCCACCAGTTTCTTGCGCTACTGATAAAGCGTACGAAACTAAATTCACGTATCATTGTGGTAGTCGAATCTCCCGTCTCTGTCTATCTCTTGCTATAGAATATTCCTGCTCGGTGCTTTTATCTTCAACAGGATCTGAATTCGGTTCTGGCTCATCCTCTTGATCTGTTGAACTCGTAGCAGGATCATCTGAAGCATCTTTGTGATCTCGAGCTCCACCTCGCTGTGTACACTATCCTTCTTTTCTTGATTAAAAGAATTAGTAGACTCTTTTGAAGGATGTAACATAGAAGACTCGTCAAATGTAACATATCTGCTAATTATAAGTTTGGGTGACTTGGGATCAGGATTATATAGTCTATATCCTTTCACCCCTGAATCGTAATAGGGAAAATACACTTTTTAGCTCTTGGCTCTAACTTTCCCTCGTTTACGTGCATATAAACTGGGCACCCAAATATTCTTAAGTTTGAATAATCAGCAGGAGTACCTGACCATACTTCCTCAGGAGTCTTGAAGTTGATCGGTGAAGACGGTGAACGGTTGACAATATAACATGCTGCATGTGGCGCCCCGCCATCTACTACTATTATCTTACACTAACTGACGTGACTATAGAAATAGAAATATATTACATACGAAATACCGATAGAATTTTTTCGATTTTACAAAACTCACCACACACTACTATTTTACAATACAAACATTATTCGAATGTTTTACATACAATACAACGTATTTTACAAAACACAGCGTAATTTACATAACACCCGCCACACAGGTCGCATCCATGTACACACCACCCTCAAAAGTCACCGGAAGTTCCAGAAGGACCAGCCTCGCCTTTCACAGGTTCACGTACCGTGTTCACTGCGTCTACAACACATAAAAAACATGGGATGAGCATGTAAGTGGAAATATGCATGTATGCACGTGTCAACTAGCAAAGGCATCCGCGCCAGTGCTTTCTAATACTCACATACTCATATTTCTTTTATCATTTTCTTTTCCATTTCCTTCTTATTTCTATCAGGCCCATAGCTAACTTACTACTCGCACCACCATAAAATGAGCTCAAATCCTATTCAGATACAATACGATAGTCAGCCCACTCTGGTTAAGATAAACTAGGGTTTATCTCCAGTTTTATCGTTCACCAGGTCGCCCCTCTATCTGGCGATCGTCCTTTTTCATTGCGGTTGCCTTTCCTGGCACTCTGGCTTACGCCATGTGTCTCGTCCAGGTGACCCTCGTCCGCTACCTAAATAATTTAGGTACATACATTCGACGGTTTACCCCCGTCATGGTGCCTTTGTAGAAGTTGCTATACTATGACTCTTCATGAGTCTACATCAATACTAATGTCTTCAAACATATTTTGTTTTCAAGACGATCATATACTGTGCATACTCATACTTCTAATCCTCACATCATGCGTGTATGCACATGCTCATGTCACATAATAATGCAATAAATGTTTACTATGCAAAAGCATATCGAAACATTTCACTTCATCAATCATCACCACATATTCACATCAAAGCACATAGTCACATATAACAAATACATATAACACAAATTATGTGTTGTAGGTGAGATTCCCACTTACCTGACGTCCTTAAGCTAATCGCTAACCGGTCTGTTGAGTTTCCTAAAATCTCGTCCTATAACCACGAAAAGACCATAAAGTCAGTTTATATATTATATTAATTGACTACGTAAATTTTCGTTCGGAAATTCCATCAAAAAGGACGTTTGCCTATACCGTAATTTGCCCCTGAAAACACCGAGGAACAAATTATGATCGGGCGTTACGGAAAACCATGCCCATTAGACTCAGAATATTTTTCTGATTAACTATTATAAAAATATTTTCCTCAAAAAGTGTTAGTTTTTTTTTTAGAACTTAAAACATTTTATTCATAGGGGTTCTGATTCGCGAAGTGCATTACATGAACCCGCGAAATTCTACACAGTCAACCGAAGTCGCAAAGTGTTACACAGATTCGCGAACTCACACGCAATTCGCGAAGTCTATACAATTCGCAAAATTGTTATAGTTCGAAAAATCTCTACAATTCGCAAAACCAGTCGCGAACTGATCACCTCACAGTTCGCGAATTTAAACCGGCCCGCAAAACTTAGTTCACAAACCTCATAGTTCGCGAAATATTACCCAAATTCTCGAATCTATACACAGTTCGCGAAACCCCTATGATTCACGAAACCAATTCGCAAAACTCCCCATTCATGAAATGTGATTCGTGAAACAGAATTCACAATTCAAAATTTGCAAAAGTCATTTACACTTGATAAACGCATTTCAATGCGTTTATCGTAGTATTTATTCGGGGTACAATAGAGCTTTAGCAATTAAATTATGCATTTATTCGATATATTTACACTTGTTTTATTGTTGAAGGAGCTTAGGACGAGTCTCGGGCGAAAAGGAGCGAAAACGAGGCAAAACGGCGAAAAGGCAGAAACTGCCCTCGGTCACGGCCAGACGCATTAAGCGTCACGGCCGTGACGAGGGCAGAGGGCGAGACGGATGATGGTCACGGCCGTGACGTGCGATGCACGTGGCCGTGACCGAAGGCAGAATGCGCGAGAAGCGGGCGATGTTGGTCACGGCCGTGACGGCCCATGTCCCAGGCCGTGATCGACACGGAATCAGTATAAAAAGCCCAAATTCGACCCCGAAAAAGACACAACTTACCAGAGATCAAATCCAAACCATCTAGGGACGAATTTAGGGCGAAAAGAACACAGAATTACATCCCGGAGTGCAAGAGACGAAGCGACGACGAAATCACGCCCAACTCATCAGAGAACGAAGATTTATCAAGCAAGGGCCGATAATTCGCCAGTATTCAAGAATCATGAGTCTTCCTTCTCTGTTCTCTAATTCTCTCGTTGTTCTCTCGTCAATTATGCATAGCTAAATCCCGTTTGTATTTGGGATTAGATGAACGCTAGGATTAGCCGTACTTAAGACGTATATTATTGTGACTTTGTGTTTTGACTATTTATCGTTCTATGAATATGTTTCGTCGCTTTAATATGTCTATGTGTTAAAGTGATCGTGTGGAAAAACGTTTAGGGCGACAGCTAAACAACGTTTAGGCCGTTCATAGAAGATAGGATTCGGGTATAGGGCGAAAGCAAATACTCGATCCTCGCCGTTAGTAATTATTAAATCTTAGATCCCCGCGAGCGTTTAGGGCGACAGCAAATTCGCGAGCGGGCAGGAAATTATTGCGATTTAGTCAAGATCACGTCGGAACGATTTTATTGTCTTAGTCGATAACACCTAGCGGGATTCGAATCCCGAGCACATCTTTATTATCTGAAGTTTCGTATCAGTTTTAAGCGTGCTAATTGAATCTTTAGTTGATTTAGGAACGATCTGTTAGGTTAAGTCGTCAACCAGATTGCGTATTTTGTTTAGGCTAAATATCGAGTCGAGAGGTTACTACTAGTACTTGATTTATTCCTTGTGTTCGATACTCGTTTACTCACTTTACTGCACTACAAACGATAGGTCCACTGCCTATCGCACGTCGGTGATAGTAATTAGGTATTCGTTTTAATTATTACTTGTCGCACTTTCCATTCACACACCACGTGTCGATCAAGTTTTTGGCGCCATTGCAGGGAGTAAATTGATATTAGGAACACCGTAGTTCGGTACTTTAGCCACTGTGATTTCGACGTTTTCTTTGCTTTTACTGTTCGCGTTATTTGTGTTATTTTCATTAGTTGTTTTCCTGCGTCGTTATTGATTTCGTATTTTTATTCGTCGTATTTGTTTACTTTTTTGCTAATCTTTATTTCTCACTCATCGAAGGTACGATTCAGCGGTGAATGACCCGAAGCCATCCATCAGGCCCTATCGTTGAAGCCGACCCGGATTTCGAACGAAAGTTGCGAAGGAAGCTTAAGTACGATACCGAAGGAGCATCCACTAACTCTCAGGACCACTTAGTTAGCTATTCAGAGGATAGTTCGCAGGAATCCATCCAAAATTCACGTGTAGAGGCAGCCGTAGATAGCCCCTACACAGAAGTAGACATGGCGGACCACGAGTGCCCGTCCATAACATTCCCGAGGAGGAACCATCACTTCAGGACCTCCTCGAGAATGCCGCGCTAGGCGGTACAAAGTCGGCGATTGTCATTCCGCAATCGAGAACAGCAATTTTGAATTGAAGCACTCTTGGCTTCAGATGATTTTCCAGACGGCCCAGTTCGAGGGCAACCCCGATGACGATCCTTACTCCCATCTGAAGGCGTTTCTGACGGTCACCGACACCATCAAAATCAATGGTGTTCCGGGCGACGCGATTAAGCTCATGTTGTTCCCGTTCTCTTTGAAGTTCAGAGCCAAGGATTGGCTTGAGATGTTGCCACCTCACTCGATCACCACCTGGGAGGAGCTGCGAGCCGCGTTTATCGGCCATTACTTCCCACTTTCGAAGGTGCTACGATTGAGACAGAAATCTCTTTATTCCATCAAAGGAGTCTGAAAATCTCTACGAGGTGTGGGAGCGTTACAAGGCGTTATTGAAGAGGTGCCCACAGCACGGGATGTCGAAGGCAGCCCAGATCAACCGATTCCACGAGGGTCTCAATGATCAGACGGTTCATATGTTAGACGGAGCCGCAGGAGGAGGGCTCGTGAAGCTCAACGCCACCGACGCGTGGAATTTGATTGAGGACTACTCGAGGAACAGTTTCATGAGGGGCAATACCAGGATGAAGACGACAGGCGTCTTTGAGTGAGCGAGGAGACGACCACTAACGCTAAGATCGAGGCGCTCCAGCAACAACTCGCCTCGACGAACTCTCAGCTGCAGACGGTTATTGGTGCATTGCTTTCCAAGTCCGGGCAGACTCAGCCCGTGAATGCCGTAACGACCACCGCACCGACGCATACACCTTACGTGCCCTTGTGCGGAATTTGCGGTGCAGCCCACGAGACCTCAGATTGCCAACTTGGGCAGCCGCTGGAACAAGTAGATTATATGGGAAATTACCAAGGCGGCCAGCGAAGTTTCCAGCCTCGGGCACATCCAACCCTGGCGTACGGGAATCAGAACCATCAGAGCCAAGGACCACCAGGATTTCAGCCCAGACCTTCCGGATTCCTGAACGGGCCACCACGACAGTACCAGAACGCGCCCGCGGGAGGATCCGACGACATGAGGGAGATGAAGGACATGATGAAGGCACTCCTCACGAGTTTCAGTAGCACCACCGCAGCCCACGAGAGCCGTATGACAAAGATGGAGGAGTACATGGAGGCGAACGACTTGCGTGCTCAGAACACAGACGCCTCGCTCAAAAAGCTGGAGCAGCAGATGGGCCAGATGGCGAAACAGTTGGCTGGGCGTACCCAGGGATCGCTCCCAAGCTACACCGAGCCGAATCCTAAGGAGTACTGCAAGGCGGTGACGCTGAGGAATGGGCGAGAATTGCAAGAAGTGCCCGCCAAAAAGAAGGCCAAGGAGTATGTCAACTTTGAGAGCCACGACGAGCCCGAAGTTGAAGAAATCAGGGCGACGATGTCGAGAAGGCCGGCGCTGAGAAGGAGAAGGTCGAGCCCGAGAAGGAAAAGGTGACGGAGATCCAGCGGCCACCAGTGAAGCCATACCAGCCGAATATCTCATATCCGGCTCGACTGAAGAAGGACAAGAACGAGGCTCAGTTTGGTAAATTTATGGGTATGTGTAAAGAGTTGCATATTAACTTACCTTTGTTGAAGCTATTACGCAGATGCCCAGCTTCGCCAAGTTCTTGAAGGACCTGCTGACGAACAGAAGGAAGCTCGAACACGTCTCCACCGTCTGCCTACGAGGAGAATGCTTGGCAATTCTACAAAGCAAAATCCCTAAGAAGCTCAAGGATCCAGGGAGTTTTACTATTCCCTGTCTTATAGGAGATTTAGTGATTGAGCATGCGTTAGCAGACCTAGGTGCTAGTATTAATCTTATGCCGTATTCTATGTTCAAGCGTTTAGGATTAGGTGAGCCACGACCCACTAGAATGAGCCTCCAACTAGCTGATAGGTCGTTGAAGTATCCTCGAGGTTTTATCGAGGATGTCTTAATTAAAGTTGATAAATTTATGATTCCCGCAGATTTCGTTATTTTAGATATGGAGGAAGATGAGAATGTTTCCTTGATTTTAGGTAGACCGTTCCTAGCGACGGGGGAGACCATGATAGACGTTAGGAATGGGACTTTGACCCTGACAGTAGACGGTGAGAAAGTTACCTTTAATATGGCTGACTCGATGAAAAAGAGCGGCGAGCAGGATGATAAATGTTACTTTTTGGATGTATTTGACCACGACTTTCTCTTTTCCGTGCAAGGTCTGTCACAGGTCGACGATCACGACATGCATACACTTATGGCGATCGATGAGTGTGGGGAAGAGGTCAACGAGCCGATCACAGCTATCGACGAGAGCAGCGAAGAGGACAAGGAAAAGAGCTCGGTCGAGGAGCCACCGGTCCTGGAATTGAAGCCGCTGCCTGACCACCTCGAGTACGCGTTTCTGAGCAACAATGGAGGGCTGCCGGTCATCATCTCGTCGAACCTCGACGACGGACAGAAGGGCCAGCTCTTAGATGTGTTGAAGGCGCACAAGAAGGCGCTGGCGTGGAAGATATCCGACATAAGGGGTATCAACCCGAGCTACTGCACGCACAAGATCCTCATGGAGGACGATTTCAAGCCGGTCGCTCAACGCCAAAGACGGCTCAACCCAACATGAAGGACGTGGTAAAGAAGGAGGTGATTAAATTGCTAGACGCGGGATGATCTATCCCACTTCAGACAGCGCATGGGTCAGCCCGGTCCAAGTAGTACCAAAGAAAGGAGGCATGACGGTCGTCACCAACGACAAGAACGAACTGATCCCGACAAGGACCGTGACCGGATGGCGCGTCTGCATCGACTACAGGAAGTTGAACGATGCCACGCGAAAGGATCATTTTCCCTTACCATTTATTGATCAAATGCTAGAAAAATTAGCGGATCACTCATTTTACTGTTTTCTTGATGGCTTGTCAAGTTATTTACAGATCCCCATAGCACCCGAGGACCAAGAAAAGACGACGTTCACTTGCCCGTTCGGGACGTTCGCGTACCGAAGGATGCCATTCGGCTTATGCAATGCCCCAGCCACCTTCCAGCGATGCATGATGGCCATATTCGACGAGTTGGTATGTGAGGTAATGGAGGTATTTATGGACGATTTTTCTGTTTTTCGGGTCATCGTTTGAAGCATGCTTGTCAATCTAAAACTCGTACTCGCACGATGCGAGGAAACGAACTTGGCACTTAATTGGGAAAAGTGCCACTTCATGGTTCGAGAGGGTATAGTCCTCGGTCACAAGATCTCCTCTAAAGGAATCGAAGTTTACCGAGCCAAGTTAGAAACTATTGAGAAATTGCCTGTTCCCTCGAACGTGAAGTCGATTAGAAGCTTCCTAGGACATGCGGGATTTTATCGTAGGTTTATCAAAGATTTTCTAAGATTGCACGTCCCGTGTCTAGATTGTTAGATAAAGATGCCCCGTTCGATTTTCAATGATGACTGTCTGCACGCTTTTAATTTGCTTAAGGAGCGATTAGTCACAGCACCTATTATGGTAGCCCCTGATTGGGGGCTGCCCTTTGAACTAATGTGTGATGCTAGTGACTATGCAGTTGGGACCGTGCTAGGGCAGCGTAAAGACAATCACTTCAGGCCGATCTACTACGCGAGTAAGACGCTAGACGCAGCCCAGGCCAATTACACGACCACCGAAAAGGAGCTGTTGGCCGTCGTCTTCACTTTCGACAAGTTCAGGTCATATCTAATCTTATCTAAAGTTATTGTTTTTACTGACCACTCTACTCTTAAGTACTTGTTAGCAAAGCCCGATGCCAAACCACGGCTATTAGGTGGATCCTACTACTGCAAGAGTTCGACATCGAGATCCGCGATAAGAAAGGTGCAGAGAACTTAGCGACAGACCACCTCTCTCGATTGGAGGAGTCCGAAATATTTCAGAAGGACGAAAGGGCGATACATGACCGGTTCCCAGACGAGCACCTCTACGCGATACATGTGGTAAGTGACGACACCCCTTGGTTTGCAGATTATGCTAACTATCTTGTTGCAAGGGTCCTACCAAAGGAGTACACAAGTCAGCAAAAGAAGAAATTCTTTTCTGAGTTGAGGTACTACTTTTGGGAAGACCCGTATCTTTTCAGGCGATGTGCAGACCAGGTAATACGGCGATGCGTGGCGGCCCCAGAATCGACGCAGATCCTTAGACATTGCCACAATGTACCAACCGGAGAACACTACGCAGCAAACAGAACCGCTCAGAAGGTGTTTGGGAGTGGATTTTAATGGCCCACAATCTTGAAGGACGCCCAAAGGTACGTTGACACTTTGTGATCAGTGTCAGCGCACAGGTAATCTCTCCAAACGCGACGAATGCCTCAGAATTTCATCTTAGTATGCGAGATAGATTTTATGGGTCCATTTCCTAGCTCGTACAATAATAAGTACATCCTAGTTGTCGTCGATTATGGGTCCATTTATTCGATATATTTACACTTGTTTTATTGTTGAAGGAGCTTAGGACGTAGTCTCGGGCGAAAAGGAGCGAAAACGAGGCAAAACGGCGCGAAAAGGCAGAAACTGCCCTCGGTCACGGCCAGACGCATAAGCGTCACGGCCGTGACGAGGGCAGAGGGCGAGACGGATGATGGTCATGGCCGTGACGTGCGATGCACGTGGCCGTGACCGAAGGCAGAATGCGCGAGAAGCGGGCGATGTTGGTCACGGCCGTGACGGCCCATGTCCCAGGCCGTGACCGACACGGAAATCAATATAAAAAGCCCAAATTCGACCCCGAAAAAAGACACAACTTACCAGAGATCAAATCCAAACCATCTAGGGACGAATTTAGGGCGAAAAGAACACAGAATTACATCCCGGAGCGCAAGAGACGAAGCGACGATGAAATCACGTCCAATTGATCAGAGAACGAAGATTTATCAAGCAAGCGCCGATAATTCGCCAGTATTCAAGAATCATGAGTCTTCCTTCTCGGTTCTCTAATTCTCTCGTTGTTCTCTCGTCAATTATGCGTAGCTAAATCCCGTTTTGTGTTTGGGATTAGATGAACGCTAGGATTAGCCGTACTTAAGACGTATATTATTGTGACTTTGTGTTTTGACTATTTATCGTTCTATGAATATGTTTCGTCGCTTTAATATGTCTATGTGTTAAAGTGACCGTGTGGAAAAACGTTTAGGGCGACAGCTAAACAACGTTTAGGCCGTTCATAGAAGATAGGATTCGGGTATAGGGCGAAAGCAAATACTCGATCCTCGCCGTTAGTAATTATTAAATCTTAGATCCCCGCGAGCGTTTAGGGCGACAGCAAATTTGCGAGCGGGCAGGAATTACTGCGATTTAGTCAAGATCACGTAGGAACGATTTTATTGTCTTAGTCGATAACACCTAGCGGGATTCCAATACCAAGCACATCTTTATTATCTGAAGCTTCGTATCAGTTTTAAGCGTGCTAATTGAATCTTTAGTTGATTTAGGAACGATCTGTTAGGTTAAGTCGTCAACCAGATTGCGTATTTTGTTTAGGCTAATATCGAGTCGAGAGGTTACTACTAGTACTTGATTTATACCTTGTGTTCGATACTCGTTTTACTCACTTTACTGCACTACAAACGATAGGTCCACTGCCTATCGCACGTCGGTGATAGTAATTAGGTATTCGTTTTAATTATTACTTGTCGCACTTTCCATTCACACACCACGTGTCGATCAACACTCATTTCGCGAATTCTTCAATTCTGCGAACTAACAAATACAATTCGCGAACTCTTTTCACTCTTACATACAGTTCGCGAAATTCTCTTTCCACACTCATAATTCGCGAAACTTATTCTTTTCCCCAAAACTTTCGCTTCCCTAATTATTCGCAAATCAAGTTCATGAAACTCACATCTCATGCCCCCGTCATCACCAAAAACACTATTAATACCCAGAAACTTGAGACCTTCGATCAAAATTCATTTCCTTAAGAACACGATGAACATCTTAAAACTTTTACAAATATATTTAGACCCTTTAAATGAAAAATCTGTATAAAACCTGAGCAAATCTAACTTCTCACACTTAGAGCATACTAAATCATAATTAAAACGTAACAGTTAGAGTAGAAATTTTATACCCTCTCCAAGCTTAAATTCAACCTCTACAGTTTGAGTTCTTCATCTTCTCTCTAGATTTATTTCTTATGATTGAATAAATGATTAATCTTACTTTTCCATTAGTGCTTTAGACAACAAAGGACAAAACCCAACGTTGATATTTACCTAATCCGAAAAGCATTGTCTCCTACTTAATTATAATTAGTTTATTATTATAATATTCCTAACTTCAAATGTTCAAGTTCAATTCGTAAAAACACTTTGCACTTCACACTTCACGAATCCTTATAATTCGCGAAGTATACTTCACATGCTCACAATTTTCTCAATTCCTGAAACTAAATCCCCCCTAGTTCGCGAATTTCAAACCATACAAGGTTCTAATTCCTTTCAATTCGCGAACCTATTCCACGAACTCATGATAACCAAACTTTCCTAACTCGCAAATTCACCCTCTCATACTCATCTCGAATTTCCTCTACTTCCATATCTAACTTACACATAATGTTAAATATCACATATGCACATAATTAAATAGATATCAAATGTGCAATCATATAAGCACATAATATGCATGTAAATTTATTGGCCGGCTTACTTACGGGACCCGGGTATTACACTGCAGCGATAGCTTCAGCCCAAAAATCATTTGTCAACCCAGCGTTGGAAATCATACATCGACTCTCTCTAAAGCTTTCGGTATGCGCTCGGCAATACCATTTTGTTGAGGCGTCATTCGAACAGTGTGATGTCGAGCAATTCCTTCGTTTTTGCAGAACTCATTGAACTTGCTTCCGCAAAATCTAAGCCATTATCTGTCCGCAACCGCTTGATCTGTTTTTCCTGTCTGCTTTTCAATCAAAGCTTTTCATTGTTTAAATGTTAGGAAAACATCACTTTTCTGCTTAAGAAAATAGACCCAGACTTTCCTTGAAAAATCATCAATGAAGGCCAACATGTATCTTGCACCACCTTTGGACGGAACACGAGAATACCCCATACATCAGAATGAATATAGTCCAAAGTACCTTTTGTCCTGTGGACTGCTGGCGAATTGAAGCTGACTCGTTTCTGCTTCCCAAAAATACAATGTTCGCAACAAGTCCATCTTACCAGTACTTTGACCGCAAAGTAGGCCCCGCTTGCTTAGAATCGTCAAGCCTTTTTCTCTCATGTGTCCAAGTCGCATATGCCATAATCTCATGGTATCAACCTCCGGGGATGTCGAAACTGCAGCGGAACCTGTAACAGTAGTTCCCTGCAAAATATATAAATTTCCAGACCTGCAAGCTTTCATCCGACAAGGGCTCCTCTAGCAATCTTTAAAACTCCACCTTCACCTGAGAACCTGCACCCTTGAGATTCAAGTGTGCCTAGAGAGATAAGATTTCTCTTCATATCTGGAACATGTCTGACTGCTGTGAGCGTTCGGATGATTCCGTCGAACATCTTGATCCTAACTGTGCTTTACCAACAACTTTACACGGAGCATCATTTCCCATTAAGACATATCCATCATCAACATTTTCATATGTGGAAAAACAATCCCGACTCCGACTTATGTGGTAAGAACACCCGAATCTAAGATCCACTCATGATCAGACCTAACAATATTTGCAGTTGCTACAAAAATAGTTCCATCGCTCTCGTCAGCAGCTAAACTAGCTTCGGCGGGTTTATTAAATTGCTGATTATTTTTCTCCTTATTTTTTAATTTAAAACAATCAGCTTTGATGTGACCCTTTTTCTTGCAAAAATTACAGACTTTATTTATGTACCTGGATTTTGACCTTTTTTTAGATCTGCTACTTTCAGCGTCTCTACGTTTTGGTCTTCCCCGTGCAAGCAGGCCTTCTGCCTGGCTACCACTTGTTTCTCCCGTAATATCCCTGTCTATCTGTTCTTCAATTGCAACGCAGATTTGACACTAGAATATGATATCGTATCTTTTCCATATATATAGTGTCACGAAAATGCTTTAAAGACGGGAAGGAACACAACAATATTATGGCCTGATCTTCGTCCGTCACTTTGACTTCTACGTTCGCCAAATCAATAATGATAGAATCGAATTTATCGAGATGCGAAAGAATAGAAGTACCTTCAGTCATTTTCATACTGTAAAGCTTCTGCTTTAAATAAAGTCGGTTCTCCTTAGTTTTCTTCATGTAGATAGCTTTTAATGCATCCCACATACCCATGGCCGTCGTCTCCGTGGCAACTTCTTGTAAGACCTCGTAAGAGAGACTTAATATAATAGCCGATCTGGCTTTCTTGTCCAATTCATTAAATTGATCGTCCTTCATTTCGGTTGGTTTCTTCTTTGCGCCTTCAAGCGCCACCTCACAACCGTCTTGAATGAGTATGGCCTCCATCTTGAGATTCTATGTAAAAAAGAAGGAATACCCTCAAAATATTCGAAGAAAACTCTTATCCCATCGTATACATCATCCATCCTTTTTGTACAAGTGAGAAGGCCAAGACAAAAGAAAAATATTACAACATTAATTCCCTACTAGAATATTTACCTTATAGAAATTATTCTATCCAATCCTATCTTTGAGTATAATATTTACCATATAAATAATATTCTATCCAATCCAAATATACTCGTCATTACCCTCCCTCAAGTTGGAGCGTGCAAATCACAAACGCCCAACTTGCGCAATAAATAATCAAACTGGGTAGTACCAAGGCCTTCGTGAAAATGTCCGCCAATTGATCAGTACTGCGCACAAAACGAGTCTCAATTGTTCCTTTTTGAAGTTCATCACGTACGAAATGACAGTCAATCTCAATGTGTTTGGTCCGTTCGTGGAAGACAGGATTGGCTGCAATGTGAATGGCGGATTGACTGTCACAATAAAGTTGCATGGGAAGAGTATGAGAAATCCCAAAACAATGAAGCAGTGCCTTTAACCACTTGAGATCGCACACCGTCATGGCCATAGATCGATATTTAGCTTCGGCCGAAGAGCGAGAAACAACTGCCTGCTTTTTGGTCTTCCACGAAACTGGTGAATTTCCCAAGAGAATGAAATACCCAGTCAGAGATCGGCGAGTCAAAGGACAACTCGCCCAGTCAGAATCACAATAAGCTCGTATTCGTAAGTTATAATCAGGCCTTAGAAGAATTCCTTGACCTGGTCGGCCTTTCAAATATCTCACCACTCGAAGCGCTGCATCCCAATGCTCTTCCAATGGGTTCTGCATGAATTGAGCTCAAACATGCACACCATACGACAACTCCGGGCGAGTGAGAGTAAGATAAATCAGACGACCAACAAGCCGGCGATACCGAGCAGGATTAGACAGGGGCTTTCCCTGTGCAAGTGTCAGTCGATGGTTTTGCTCCACTGGAAAGCGTGAAGGCCGAGCACCCAACAACCCAGCTCAGTTACAATGTCCAACGCATACTTACGCTGACACAAAAACAACCCAGCACTACTTCGAGCAACTTCCACACCCAAAAAATACTTAAGAGGGCCCAATCCTTCATGTGAAAACAAGAACTTAAGTAGTCCTTAAATCGCTCGATAGTGTTGTGATCGACCAATGACAAGATCATCAACATACACAAGTACATACAAATGAATCTGATCACGAGCATAAGCGAATAACGAGTAATCTGCATGGGACTGAACAAATCCATAAGTAGATAAAGCCCCTGCCAACTTGGCGAACCAACATCGAGGTGCCTGACGAAGCCCATAAAGTGATTTTCGCAAGCGACATACCTGATCAGGATGAGTAGAAACAAATCCAGGAGGTAGTCTCATGTACACTTCTCATCTAATTCGCCATGAAGAAAAGCATTGTGCACATCCATCTGGGGTAATTCCCAGCCTTTAGCCATGGCTATAGTAAACAACAAGCGAACTGTAACCATTTTGGCGACTGGGGCAAACGTTTCATGATAATCAACCCCTTCAACCTGATTGATTCCAAGTATAACAAGTCGCGCTTTCTAGCGCTCAATAGTCCCGTCTGAGTGATATTTGATCTTATAAACCCACTTGCTGCCGAGTGGCCTTTTGCCAACAGGAAGTTGTTGAACGATCCAAGTACCATTCTTTTCGAGAGCCGAAATTCATCACTCATAGCCTGACGCCAACGAGGATCTTTTACAGCCTCAGAATAACATCTAGGCTCTTGCCCATTAGTAATAGCCGCCAAAAATGTGCGATGGGATACGGAAAATCTAGAATAATCAACATAATGCGTCAATGCATGAGGTATATCAGATGACTCACCACTGACTGCACCAACCAAGTAGTCCTGCAAACGGGTCGACTTTTGTTTCACGCGATGGCCTCGACCTAAATTCTCCATCGAAACTGTTGGGTAAGCGGCATTTTCCGTTGTGGTTGGTGCTACCGTCACCACTGGATCAGGAACATCTGCCAAAGACGATGAGGACGTCTCGCCGCAAGTGTCGTTCGAAGACGCTGGTTCAACAGGGGTTTCCGATTCAGTCGAAGCCATGGTTTGAACCGCTGGTTCGATCGTTGATTCACTAACAAGGGTGCCCTCCCTAAACATCGCATCTTCGAACTCAGCAGCAACCTGTGGAACCTGAGCAGTGGATGTAACAGAAGAAGAACCATACGGAAAATCTTGTTCAGAAAAGATCACATCACGAGACACAAAAAAATTCCTTAGTATCAAGGTCGAACATTCGCGACCCTTTCTGCCCAAACGGATACCCCACAAAAATACATCGTCTGCTCCTACTACCAAACTTGTCGTTCGCTCGATTCAAAGTTTTTGCATAGCCAAGACAACCGAAAACTCGTAAGTGAGTGTAAACAGGTGGTTTACCAAACAGTCATTCATAAGGAGATTTGCCCTGAAGGATTGTACTTGGTGTTCTATTAATCAAATACCCTTCAGTAAGAACACACTCGCCCCAAAACTTGACAGGAAGCCCAGCCTGGAATCGTAAAGCGCGTGCAACGTTAAGAATGTATCGATGCTTGCGTTCCACTCGTCCGTTCTGTTGCGGGGTACCTACGCAGGAAGTTTGATGCAATATTCCATTTTCATCGAAATAATTCTTCAAGCACAAGAATTCACACCCATTATCGCTTCTTATTATTTTGACATCTTTGTTAAACTGTCGATGAACCATGGCCAGAGAATTTTTCAAACTTTGCTAGCATCTGATTTGGTAGTGAGCAAGAAAATCCACACGCTGCGTGAAAAATCATCAACAATTGTGAGAAAGTAAGATGCCCATAAGAAGATTTAACAGGATAAGGCCCCCAGACATCGCAATGAATTAGTTCAAAAATATCAGTAGCTTTATTCATACTATCAGGAAAAACATTTCGAGTTTGCTTAGACTTCATGCAAACGTCACAAACTTTATTCGAACTCTTATTACTATTTCCACAAATTGCTCCAACACTCTATCTGACGGATGACCAAATCTTTGATGCCACATATCGAAAGACACATCATACTCTACCATAAGTCCTTTTATTTCCGCCACTGATCTTAAATAGAACAAATTATCTTTCTTTCACCCAGTCGTCCAATCATCATCCTCGAACATGGGTCCTGTAGTTCACACGCCTGCTTAGTAAACAGAATATCACAACCACTTTCATCCACAAGTTGCGAAACAGACATTAGATTGCATGTCAGATTCGGCACATAGAGAACACTATCAGAACCAATATGTGAATTAAATTCGCCTTTCCTTCTTGCTTCACAATAGATCGCCGTCTATCGGGTAATCCCACAACACAGTCATAAATATTCTTTAAGAAGCTCAAACAAGGCAAAAAGCCAGTCATGTGTGGAGAACAACCAGAATCAATAATCCAATGTAACAAATTCTTACCACTGAGCTTCTCATTCGACGGTGGTTGCACTCCTTCATAAAGTTCATAAACATGTCCATTGTTGAGCATTGAAGCCCACATTAGTGCCTTTGCTTCCAGAATCCACCATCGACCCACCACCGTCTTCAATTTGGGCAGCATGTACGTACGTTTGTCCAGATCCGGAAGCCCTACTGCGTCCACCATGCGGCCCAATTCCGCCGCGACCTGACGACGCTCCACGCCCCAAATTTTGCCTCCGCTTCGTCCACCAGTTCTTGGCCGATCTCCCCACCACTCTGGGTATCCATGTAGTTGAAAGCAATGGATTCATGGCCTGCTTTTCCACAATGATTGCAAACGGTCCTTTATCAGTTCTACGAGCGCCTGATGTAACCGCCAAATTTGGACAGCGAAGCTCATAGCGTCGACTTTGCCTTCTCTATTCCTCACCATGCCATGAACGCGTTCTTCCTGACATATTTGAGCATAGACACGACCAATTGAAGGAAGAGGGTCAGTGTTCAAAATATGTGATCGAGCGTCGCAAAGATACCGTCGTCCAGTCCCATCAGAAACTGGTGTGTACTCGCTCTTCCTCCCTTGTTTGTCGATTCGCCCACTCAAATTGCATGTACATCCGCCGCAAGCACAAACAGGTGTTTGCGTGTATTGCGACAATTCCTCCCACACATGCTTTACCTTTGCAAAATACGAAAGCACGCTCATACCGTGTTGTTTTAGGTTGGCCAATTCTGCCCTCAGTTCTTGAATGCGCGGACCGTTGGTTACGTGAAACATCTCCTTGAGTGAGTCCCACAGTTCCTTCACCGTCTGTCCCGGAGTGATCATCGATCGTAGTCCGGGTTCGATTGTGTTCAACAACCATGCAACAATGATTGAGTTTACCGCCTTCCAATCCTCCGTGGTTGGCGTCGTCGATTTCTCATCCAGCTTTGTCAATGAACCATCAACAAAACCCCACTTCTTCTTGGCCTGAAGCGCAATCTGAATTGCCCTTGCCCATTCGTCGTAGTTGTTCAATTTGAGTTGAACTTGGGTTATGATATTTCCGGGGTTATCACTCGATGTAAGGAGATAACACGAACTCAAGCCTTCTATTGCTTTGCTCGTCCCAGCCATGATGGCTCTGATACCATGTAAAAAAGAAGGAATACCCTCAAAAATATTCGAAGAAAACTCTTATCTCCATCGTATACATCATCCATCCTTTTTGTACAAGTGAGAAGGCCAAGACAAAAGGAAAATATTACAACATTAATTCCCTACTAGAATATTTACCTTATAGAAATTATTCTATCCAATCCTATCTTTGAGTATAATATTTACCATATAAATAATATTCTATCCAATCCAAATATACTCGTCATTACTCCACATTGCAAAGTGACGTTTCTGTCGAACTTTTCAATTGACACTTTTGTTATCGTCATGGTGGCTAAAAAATAAATCGGGGTTGGCTTTGATACCAATTTGTTAGGATATGCGGAAAATCCCCGATAATTATTTGCCCGAAAAAATGACGATATAAATAAATGAGACGAGAAATAAATTTGGACAATGACACGAGATTTACGTGGTTCGGTCAGAATGACCTACGTCTACGGGCCGGAGGGTAGAACTTCTTTATTATGTGGAGATATTACGGACACGTACACTGACGTGGTACAAAAACGCTACACAACTAGGAGTATGCTACAGAAAATTATCAGAGACGAGAAGTGATGTGGTTGTAGTGTTTTTCTTTCTGCTCGTCTAATGCCTATTTATAGGCGAACTAGACCTTCGAACTTTGCATGCTACAGAAAATTATATCAAGAATTATTGTTAGTTTCGTTAATTATGATGTATTTTATTTTCAATGCTTGTATGTTATTTATGAAGTTTTAATTATTATGCTTGTATGCCAATTTTTAATTCGGTAACATAATGTATTTTCCAATGTGCTAAATGTGTAGAATTTTAATACTGCAATTGGTAACCTTTCTTTTTTTAAAATTATTCATGTGTTATAATATATAAGAATAATATAAACAATAAAATTTAGTTAAAACCTAGGTATAGGAACAGAGAGAAATTGTGATAAACCTATTTAAAGGTTTGGTTTTGGGTATGTATTGGAGGGAGAATTTAGGTATAGGTTCTTATTTGGAGTACTGTTTGAGTTGATGTAACTCATATTTATGATTTTGTAAACTGAAATCTCATAGTTCAAATCAGTGTCCTCAAACTAATTGAAGTCTTTTTCTTTAATTGGAGACTTACAGAGTTATACCTCCAGCTAAACACTATTAAGTTAAAACCCCGTTCTACCTCCATATTCCAAGCCTTTGTTATTTTTACACTTTCATTTAGAGTAATTCTATAAAGCCCCCTATTTATTATCACATAATTTATTGAAACTTTAAAAACTATGTCTTTGACCAAATATTGATTAACAAAAATATTGATGAATTTTTCTATTCTGACGTCTATGATGACCCTTAATTCTTAAATTCTTCATTATTATAATTATGTCATCACAAATTAATTTTTAATTATACGTATCTAACATTTCACTTCTTGTTTTATTTAAAAATATTATTTCATCGGAATTTAAATAATAGAATTAAAGTAACTAATTATATTTTAACGCACACATAGAATATGCCGGAAAATAGTATAAACATTATAAATGTTAATGCTTCTTTTCACTAGTGCAGTAAAGCACATGGGCGACTGTTGTTATAGAACATAGGCGACGGTTTCTAGCCGTCGCCCATATTCAAAATTTTGGGCGATGGTTGTCAACTTTCGCCCACGAAAAAATATTGGCGATGCATTCTATCCAAGAACGCGTCGCCCATGCCTTCGTTTTTAAATATAAAACACATGGGTGACGTACTCTTGGGAGAATGCGTCGCCCACGGTCTAATTATAATGCATGGGCGACGCCCTCGCACGTGTCGCCCATGATCTTCGCCTAAGCGCATGGGCGACTCATTCCTTGCCAGAGTGCGTCGCCCATGATCAATTTTTTTAATATTATTTTTTAATTTATCATCCCCAATCAACCAAAAACATTCAATCAAAAAACCAAAACATTCCAATCAAACGCCAGGTGTCGCACGTCGGGCACTTATCAGCCGACTCGTAATCTCCCATATAAAGTATGCAATCATTAGGACAGACGTGTATTCTTTCGTACTGTAAATTCAATGGGCACAATAGCTTCTTTGCCTCGTAGGTCGACGTCGGAGCTCATTGTCATCTGGAAGCATATCCGCGAGTATTTCTAGAAGTGTTGAGAAACACTTGTCTGAAATATCAAATTTAGCCTTAACGTTCAGCAGCTTGAAGACAGCAGACAACTTTGTGTACTTTGAGCACGTGGTGTACAAAGGGATATTGTTGTCCCTAACAAGGCTGTCAAATATGGGAGGACGTTCCTCAAAATCCTCTTGGACATCACGAAGCATTTCCTCGATACGATCATTATCGTCGTCCGAAGAACCTTCAGCTACGACATCATCTCCAAATCTAATGGCACTTTGTACTAGTTCTGACACCCGCAGAACTAGCTTCATCGACAACGGGTTCCCGTGCCATATCCAATTCGTTATACCCAGGTTTGAAACCGGTAGTAGCAAATGTTCCTTCACAACATCACTATTCCACCAGTTCATGCTATTGCAATTACGACACGGGCAAGAAATCTTCGACTACCTTTTTTTCCTACGATTTTGTTCTGCACATCTCATAAATTCGTCAACACCCTTCGCATACTCAGCCGTTGTTCGCAAACTATACATCCAACCCCGATCCATCCCAATAGCCTAAAGTATACAAATAAGTATTTGCAGGTAATTCATAAAAGCAAGTACAATCGATCGAGGGCTTTATAGGGTCCTTATCGCTCCAACCTAACCCATCTTAAACATTCACTATCGCTTGTAAATGTGTCTTTGAGCTTCTATGTTGACAAAAATTTGGCAGCATTTCCCACAGGTCTCCAAGTAGACAAAAAATATGAAAAGGATTACATCCAATCCATATGTCTACCCGGAAAACATTTAAGGGAAATGTAAATCAAATTTTTCATCAACATCGACGCTCAAACACACATTTACATCCTAAAGCGACAGCGAACGTTAAGAACGGTCCCAAAGCCTCGCTCAAAAATGTGACCTCCAATTTAACTAGGAGTATGACAAACGCCACGAATTTCAGTAGCACCACCGCAACCCACGAGAGCCGTATGACAAAGATGGAGGAGTACATGGAGGCGAACGACTTGCGTGCTCAGAACACAGACGCCTCGCTCAAAAAGCTGGAGCAGCAGATGGGCAGATGGCGAAGCAGATGGCTGGGCGTACCCAGGGATCGCTCCCAAGCTACCACGAGCCGAATCCTAAGGAGTACTGCAAGGCGGGCGTGGACGCTGAGAAATGGCGAGAATTGCAAGAGTGCCGGCCCAAGAAGACAAAAAGGGGGCCAAGGAGAATGTCAACTTTGAGAGCACGACGAGCCCGAAGTTGAAGAAATCAGGGGCGACGATGTCGAGAAGGCCGACGCTGAGAAGGAGAAGTTCGAGCCCGAGAAGGAAAAGGTGACGGAGATCCAGCGGCCACCAGTGAAGCCATACCGCCGATATCTCATATCCGGCTCGACTGAAGAAGGACAAGAACGAGGCTCAGTTTGGTAAAATTTATGGGTATGTATAAAGAGTTGCATATTAACTTACCTTTTGTTGAAGCTATTACGCAGATGCCAGCTTCGCCAAGTTCTGAAGGACCTGCTGACGAACAGAAGGAAGCTCGAACACGTCTCCACCGTCTGCCTATGAGGAGAATGCTTGGCAATCTACAAAGCAAAATCCCTAAGAAGCTCAAGGATCCAGGGAGTTTTACTATTCCCTGTCTTATAGGAGATTTAGTGATTGAGCGTGCGTTAGCAGACCTAGCGCTAGTATTAATCTTATGCCGTATTCTATGTTCAAGCGTTTAGGATTAGGTGAGCCACGACCACTAGAATGAGCCTCCAACTAGCTGATAGGTCGTTTGAAGTATCCTCGAGTTGTTATCGAGGATGTCTTAATTAAAGTGATAAATTTATGATTCCCGCAGATTTCGTTATTTTAGATATGGAGGAAGATGAGAATGTTTCCTTGATTTTAGGTAGACCGTTCTAGCGACGGGGGGAGACCATGATAGACGTTAGGAATGGGACTTTGACCCTAACAGTAGACGGTGAGAAAGTTACCTTTAATATGGCGACTCGATGAAAAAGAGCGGCGAGCAGGATGATAAATGTTACTTTTTGGACGTATTTGACCACGACTCTCTTTTCCGCGCAGGTCTGTCACAGGTCGACGATCACGACATGCATACACTTATGGCGATCGATGAGTGTGGGGAAGAGGTCAACGAGCCGATCACAGCTATCGACGAGAGCAGCGAAGAGGACAAGGAAAAGAGCTCGGTCGAGGAGCCAACGGTCCTGGAATTGAAGCCGCTGCCTGACCACCTCGAGTACGCGTTTCTGAGCAACAATGGAGGGCTGCGGTCATCATCTCGTCGAACCTCGACGACGGACAGAAGGGCCAGCTCTTAGATGTGTTGAAGGCGCACAAGAAGGCGCTGGCGTGGAAAGATATCCGACATAAGGGGTATCAACCGAGCTACTGCACGCACAAGATCCTCATGGAGGACGATTTCAAGCCGGTCGTCCACGCCAAAGACGGCTCAACCCCAACATGAAGGACGTGGTAAGAAGGAGGTGATTAAATTGCTAGACGCGGGGATGATCTATCCCACTTCAGACAGCGCATGGGTCAGCCCGGTCCAAGTAGTACCAAGGAAAGGAGGCATGTACGGTCGTCACCAACGAACGAACGAACTGATCCCGACAAGTGACCGTGGACCGGATGGCGCGTCTGCATCGATACAGGAAGTTGAACGATGCCACGCGAAATGATCATTTCCCTTACCATTTATGATCAAATGCTAGAAAAATTAGCGGATCACTCATTTTACTGTTTTCTTGATGGCTTGTCAGGTTATTTACAGATCCCCATAGCACCCGAGGACGAAGATAAGACGACGTTCACTTGCCCGTTCGGGCGTTCGCGTACCGAAGGATGCCATTCGGCTTATGCAATGCCCCAGCCACCTTCCAGCGATGCATGATGGCCATATTCGACGAGTTGGTATGTGAGGTAATGGAGGTATTTATGGACGATTTCTGTTTTCGGGTCATCGTTTGAAGCATGCTTGTCAAATTGAAAACTCGTACTCACACGATCGAGGAAAACGAACTTGGCACTTAATGGGAAAAGTGCACTATCATGGTTCGAGAGGTATAGTCCTCGGTCACAAGATCTCCTCTAAAGGAATCGAAGTTACCGAGCAAGTTAGAAAACTATTGAGAAATTGCCTGTTCCCTCGAAACGTGAAGCGATTAGAAGCTTCCTAGGACATGCGGGATTTTATCGTAGGTTTATCAAGATTTTTCTAAGATTGCACGCCGTGTCTAGATTGTTAGAGAAAGATCCCGTTCGATTTCAATGATGAGTGTCTGCACGCTTTAATTTGCTTAAGGAGCGATAGTCACAGCACCTATTATGGTAGCCCTGCTGGGGGCTGCCCTTTGAACTAATGTGTGATGCTAGTGACTATGCAGTTGGGACCGTGCTAGGGCAGCGTAAAGACAATCACTTCAGGCCGATCTACTACGCGAGTAAGACGCTAGACGCAGCCCAGGCCAATTACACGACCACCGAAAAGGAGCTGTGGGCGTCGTCTTCGCTTTCGACAAGTTCAGGTCATATCTAATCTTATCTAAAGTTATTGTTTTTACTGACCACTCTGCTCTTAAGTACTTGTTAGCAAAGCCCGATGCCAAACCACGGCTAATTAGGTGGATCCTACTACTGCAAGAGTTCGACATCGAGATCCGCGATAAGAAAGGTGCAGAGAACTTAGCGGCAGACCACCTCTCTCGATTGGAGGAGTCCGAAAATTTCAGAAGGACGAAAAAGGGCGATACATGACGGTTCCCAGACGAGCACCTCTACGCGATACATGTGGTAAGTGACGACACCCCTTGGTTTGCAGATTATGCTAACTATCTTGTTGCAAGGGTCCTACAAAGGAGTACACAAGTCAGCAAAAGAAGAAATTCTTTTCTGAGTGAGTACTACTTTTGGAAGACCCGTATCTTTTCAGGCGATGTGCAGACAGGTATACGGCGATGCGTGGCGGCCCAGAATCGACGCAGATCCTTAGACATTGCCACAAATGGACAACCGAGAGAACACTACGCAGCAAACAGAAACGCTCAGAAGGTGTTGGGAGTGGATTTAATGGCCCACATCTTGAAGGACGCCCAAAGGTACGTTGACACTTGTGACAGTGTCAGCGCGCGGTAATCTCTCCAAACGCGACGAAATGCCTCAGAATCATCTTAGTATGCGAGATATTCGATGTGTGGGGTATAGATTTTATGGGTCCATTTCCTAGCTCGTACAATAATAAGTACATCCTAGTTGTCGTCGATTATGTGTCTAAGTGGGCCGAGGCGCAAGCCTTACCACAAACGATGCTAGGGTAGTCGTTAGATTTTGCGAGCATTGTATTCACGTTTTGGGGCACCTAGATGCATCATTAGTGATAGAGGCACTCACTTTTGTAGCACCCAGTTTGCACGCACTTTAGAACGTTACGGTGTTAAGCATAGCCTATCCACCCCGTACCATCCCAAGCTAGTGGTCAGTCGAAGTAGTGAATCGCGAGTTGAAACAGCATTCTAGAGAAAACTATAGAGGGAAACGTAGGGAGTGGGCGAACAAGTTAAATGATGCACTTGGGCATATAAGACCGCATATAAGCCCCATAGGTACTACGCCATATAGATTAGTCTATGGAAAAGCAGTCATCTTCCGTAGAAATAGAACATAAGGCATATTGGGCCATTCAAGTCCTTGGATCTTGATTTGGGGCAACGACGGCGGAAAGCACGGCAACTCCAAATCAACGAATTAGACGAGTGGCGTTTATCGGCTTACGATAACGCCCGCATGTACAAGGAACGCTCCAAAGCCTATCATGATAAAAGGATTAGGACAAAGGCGAGAGTTTCAGGAAGGGGACAAAGTCCTTCTTTTTAACTCTCGACTTAGGCTTTTCCTGCTGCAAGCTTAGAGTCACAGGCTGGTCCAGGACCGTTCACTGTTACCCATGTTTTCCCTTATGGTACTGTTGAGATTTCAGGTATGGAGTAGGGTACCTTAAGGTGAACGGCCACAGATTGAAGCACTATCACGCGGGCGAGGAGACGCGACGCGAGCGAGCGGGAAGTACTATACTGGACTCCAGACGTAAGCAAACAAAACGACGTCCGGCTAAAGACGATAAAGTAAGCGCTTTTGGGAGGCAACCCAGGTATTTCATTATGTCTTAGGTATAGCCTTAGTCAAAAAAAAATGAAAAAGGGGGTGTCACGGCCAACTGCTAAAGCAGTCACGGCCGTGACAGAGACCAGAGGCACTCACTGCCTGGTGTCACGGCCGATCGCTTAAGCTGTCACGGCCGTGACGACCCCCAGTCGCACACACTGCCGTCTGTCACGGCCAACGGCTTAAGCCGCCACGGCCGTGACCCTTTATAAAAAAAAAAGAAAAATATAATAATAATATAAATAATAAAAAAAGAGAGGCCGATTTTGTCACGGCTCGTGACATTAATGTCACGGCCGTGACTAGCGGCAGAGGAGGCCGCTTGCCGACGGTCAGGGCTTAGACCTATATAGGTCACGGCCGTGACCTAGGCGTTTTCACCTTATAAAAAAAGTTTTTTCCCCCTTCTTCCCATTTCTTCCTCTCTTTTCTCTCTCTTCCTTCACCCCTCCCGTCACCCTCACCACTTCGACCTCCGCCCACCAACGCCGCCGCACGACCGCCGCCGCCCTCCCAACTCCGGCGACACCCAAACAAAATTCCCCCTCAATTTCGGTAAAAATCCAAGGTATGAACATTTATTGCTCTATTTCGTTCTAAACTTGCAATTCTCGTCGAAATTGTTAATCTTGTGTGTTGACATGTCTCTATTCGCTATTACATGATATAACGACAAGGGTATGCTTAATTCATTGAAATTGTACGAATTTTCGGATTTTGATGATGAACCCTAATTTTCAAAAATTGGGGCTTTGTGAATTGGGACCAATTTTGTGTTTCTCTGCCCTGGTATTGATAAATACGTTAGGAACGCTTTGGGTAAGCATAATTACGTACATTTGATGTTAAATTTCGAAATTCTTACGAAGAACCCTAATCCGTTTAAATTAGGGCTTTTTCGAATTTTGCCCTTATCTAGGTTGATTTTCCCTCTTATGATTAGATACATGCTATGAATGCTGTGGGCGTGCTTAATTACGTGGTGGTTGAATTGCGAGATTTTACGATGAACCCTAATTATTCTAATTTGGGGATTTTTGAAATTGGGTACAATTTGCGTTTTTGGTATTCGTTTTATGATGATATATGTCTTGGGGTGTGTTTAGTTTGTTACGTGATTCATTAATTTTGCATATTCGTTTGGGTACGTTGGCCGCCCTGATTTGGAACGTGCTATGCATATTTTCATCTGTACGCTATCTATTCGATAAAAGCCACCTTGAGTTTCCATGAGTTATGCATATGCAAGTTCCTACCTCGTCGCTTTTTTGGTCGAGTCACGCTGCTTCGAATTTAATTGGCTAACTACCCTTGAACTCACATCTTTCCTTTCAGGTACTATGGGTAAAAGTAGATCCTCAGCCACACGTGACCCCGCCTCGCGTTCGCCCGTCCGTCAAAGGCGACGCGGGCCCCCGCCAACAATGCTAGAAGCCATGGGCCAGTTCACTGACGAGGCCCAGCGGCACGAGACACCCGGCTGAAGGGAATGGAGTTCATAGCCATGGACCAGATCGATCACGAGACACTGGCGAAGTACCACATCGACCAGCAGGTCGCCCAGTACTTCTCACTCAGCGGATGGAACACCTTCCTGGCCATAGACGAACCAGCATACAAGGAACTCACCTTGGAGTTCCTTGCCACGTTCTCCTTCGACGGAATACAGCGACCACACAATCGCTCTTCCACGCTTCAACGAAGAGCATATAGTAAGGGCGGACAATGTGTGCCATGCACTTGGAGTCCCAGAACCCCCACACGGACCTTCGCGACCTTCTTCGATACACCGGACGGACAAAGGGGTGCTGGGCTGAAATCGCTCGACCTGGCGAGCCGGCATACAGCGCGAAGACATCGAAGGCATCTGCGCTGAGGAGCCCAGGACTACGCTATATTCACCGCCTCCTGACGACCTCGCTTACACCAGGGGTGACTTACACGGAGCAGTCACCCTCCGCGATCTGTATTACCTGATCCAGCTGCACCGAGGCGAACGGATCAATTTAGGGATGGCGATGTCCCACGCCTTCAGTGCTCAGGCGGAAGCAGGACCCCACGGCAAGATTGCCGTCGGCCCAATGATCACCAAGGTGATCAAAGATTACGCTACTGGCCGACGAATGCACCCGAGATGGAGGTAGTAGGCGGACGTCACCCAGTGAACGAGGAGGCGCTGGTGAGGATGAAGATGCTCGTGAAGGCGCCCACCTGGACTCGCGCCAACAAGGTGTATATCTGGCACGAGATGTATCGCGGCCAGACCGACCAAGGAGCCATCCCCGAGACCAGCTCTACCTCGACGGCCCACACCCAGTGGAGACGACATGACGACTGCAGGGCCCTCATTTTCCTCTGCCTACCATCAGGGCGAATCATCCGGCGTCGCTCCGTACGCTTCAACGGCAGACCTGAAGCACTGCGCCAGGACATGATGCGCAATGAACGCCGACTCGCTACAGAGGGACGACGAGCTCCGGCGATACAACGAAGAGACTCAGCGCCGACAGGAAGAGTACGAGCGCCAGAACGAGGAAGTCCACCGCCGTTACGACGCAGAGCTAGCTAGAGCGCTACAACCAGGCCCTTCAAGCATGGACACGGCGCTCAAGTGTTCCCAGCAGCGATGGGCTTTCCTGCGCCGAGGCCACCATCACCACCGCCGCCACCTTAGGATTTCCCCTCTTATCATTTATGACATTGCATTTGTTTGCGTAGTCGCGTGTGTTTCTTTATGACATTGCGCTTATAACTATATTTCTAGTTAATCTTATGACTACTCTTTTCGTGTCTATTGCTCTCTAGCTAGCGCCAGGATACGCCTAACGGATTACAACACAACCTTCACGCGGCATAATATACAACTACGACACGACCACGTCAGGGGAGTCCCGTTCTTTTAAACTCTTTTTCTTTCCCTTTTATCATTTTTACGTTGAGGACAACGTCTGACTTAAGTGTGGGGAGGGGAAAGTAGTTCTAGAACTTACGTGAAATTTTTAAAATTTTATGACGTGTCCGTGAGTCGTTGAGTTCGTTGGAAAGCATGAAATACTGAAATCAGGCATGATCGTTTTGCACTTATCTCGAGTTGGTCTGCATTCTATGAAATTCTGTGAGCAATTAGGACATGCATGACTGAATGAATCTTATCTGCCTGATATAGAATAGCACTGTTTTGAGATCATCCGTACACATAACCCTGTTTCGTGTGAGAGTTTGAGCCTGACGAGCTTACGCTCATTTTTCTTGGTTGTGTGACGTGCCTAGGTCAATATCTCCTAGAACTTGCCTGTCTGATGCGTGTTGAAACTGTTTTGGTGTGAGTGTGAAAATGATGAGGGCATTAGGAATTAAGTCCAGGGCCAAAATTTTCTTAACCATGACGAACCCCATTAGTTAGCCACGTTGAGCCTGAGCCTATTTGTTGGCGTACCTCATATGTTATAGAAGCCACGACCCGAATAAACCTCCAGAGAATTTTATGAGCCTGAGTTGATTAGAATAAAGCAGAAGTCGAACTTGAAAGTTACTGTCCAGTGTTTGATTTGATATCTTCTATGCGATTCGTGAAATGACTCTCCCTACTTGACCGTTTTCTGAAATGACCCGATCCCTTGCATAAGCCTGCCCATAACCCTTTGGAAGATATAGGTCTCGGTAATAAGTATCCCTAGGTACACGGTATTCGCTGTGACGATGTATTCTTTGCGACAAAAGCCGAACCTTGATGTTTTAGGGATAAGGGCAGTGCACAAAAGTAGAGCGTGACTAAGGTGAAAGGGCAGAAAATGAAAGGGAACTGAGTTGAGAGGGTCGAGCAGAAAAGTCTAGGATTTCGGAGCGAGAACGTCGAGTCTTATGTTGGGACGTGTGACAGTCTATTTGATCATGCTGTGTTTCTTTGAAAAATTTCGATCACGTGTCCTAGCTCTAAGATTAAGTGTTCATTACTTATGCTTGCCGCTTCATGATTGTTCGACCCGTTTTCAAAAAAAGACCCTCAGATTTATACTTGCCGCTTTCAATAGTCGAGATGCGATTAACTTGCAAGTTTATGGTAGGGGTTGGACTAGTGCACGAATTGAGCGACTCATCATATACTAGCCTATACACTTGAGTGATTTGAGTGAATCTGGAGGTATGAGTCTCGATTAGCATGTGCGAAGAAAATTCAGGACGACGAGTGCAAGTCATTAGTGTAATGTCTGTGATTGTTTGCCTTGATTCCTTTTGTGCTTTCAAGCTTGATGATAAATTGCGAACAATCGTGCCGTTATCGTAGTTTGATGCTTACCATGCTTCCTAATTTACTTGAGGACATGCAAATGCTTAAGTGTGGGAGGTTTGATAAACGCATTCAATGCGTTTATCGTAGTACTTATTCGGGGTACAATAGAGCTTTAGCAATTAAATTATGATTTATTCGATATATTTACACTTGTTTTATTGTTGAAGGAGCTTAGGACGAGTCTCGGGCGAAAAAGGAGCGAAAACGAGGCAAAACGGCGCGAAAAGGCAGAAACTGCCCTCGGTCACGGCCAGACGCATTAAGCGTCACGGCCGTGACGAGGGGCAGAGGGCGAGACGGATGATGGTCATGGCCGTGACGTGCGATGCACGTGGCCGTGACCGAAGGCAGAATGCGCGAGAAGCGGGCGATGTTGGTCAAGGCCGTGACGGCCCATGTCCCAGGCCGTGATCCGACACGGAAATCATATAAAAAGCCCAAATTCGACCCCGAAAAAAGACACAACTTACCAGAGATCAAATCCAAACCATCTAGGGACGAATTTAGGGCGAAAAGAACACAGAATTACATCCCGGAGCGCAAGAGACGAAGCGACGAAGAAATCACGCCCATTGATCAGAGAACGAAGATTTATCAAGCAAGCGCCGATAATTCGCCAGTATTCAAGAACATGAGTCTTCCTTCTCGGTTCTCTAATTCTCTCGTTGTTCTCTCGTCAATTATGCGTAGCTAAATCCCGTTTGTGTTTGGGATTAGATGAACGCTAGGATTAGCGTACTTAAGACGTATATTATTGTGACTTTGTGTTTTGACTATTTATCGTTCTATGAATATGTTTCGTCGCTTTAATATGTCTATGTGTTAAAGTGACCGTGTGGAAAAACGTTTAGCGACAGCTAAAACAACGTTTAGGCCGTTCATAGAAGATAGGATTCGGGTATAGGGCGAAAGCAAATACTCGATCCTCGCCGTTAGTAATTATTAAATCTTAGATCCCCGCGAGCGTTTAGGGCGACAGCAAATTCGCGAGCAGGCAGGAAATTACTGCGATTTAGTCAAGATCACGTAGGAACGATTTTATTGTCTTAGTCGATAACACCTAGCGGGATTCCAATACCAGCACATCTTTATTATCTGAAGCTTCGTATCAGTTTTAAGCGTGCTAATTGAATCTTAGTTGATTTAGGAACGATCTGTTAGGTTAAGTCGTCAACCAGATTGCGTATTTTGTTTAGGGAAATATCGAGTCGAGAGGTTACTACTAGTACTTGATTTATACTTGTGTTCGATACTCGTTTACTCACTTTACTGCACTACAAACGATAGGTCCACTGCCTACGCACGTCGGTGATGATAGTAATTAGTATTCGTTTTAATTATTACTTGTCGCACTTTCATTCACAACACCACGTGCGATCAACACTCATTTCGCGAATTCCTTCAATTCTGCGAACTAACAAATACAATTCGCGAACTCTTTTCACTCTTACATACAGTTCGCGAAATTCTCTTTCCACAATCATAACGAAACTTATTCTTTTCCCAAAACTTCGCTTCCCTAATTTTCGCAAATCAAGGTTCATGAAACTCACATCTCACGCCCCCGTCATTACCAAAAACACTATTAATACCCAGAAACTTGAGACCTTCGATCAAAATTCATTTCCTTAAGAACACGATGAAATCTTAAAACTTTTGAAAAATATATTTAGACCCTTTAATGAAAAATCTGTATTAAACCTGAGCAAATCTAACTTCTCACACTTAGAGCATACTAAATCATAATTTAAAAACGTAAAAGTTTAGAGTGAAATTTATACCCTCTCCAAACTTAAATTCAACCTCTACAGTTTGAGTTCTTCATCTTCTCTCTAGATTTATTTTTATATGATGGGATAAATGATTAATCTTACTTCTCCATTAGTGTTTTAGACAACAAAGGAAAAACCCAACGTTGATATTTACCTAATCCGAAAAGCATTGTCTCCTACTTAATTATAATTAGTTTATTATTTATAATATTTCCTAACTTCAAAGGTTCAAAGTTCAATCGTAAAACACTTTGCACTTCCACACTTCACGAATCCTTATAATTCGCGAAGTATACTTCACATGCTCACAATTTTCTCAATTCGTGAAACTAAATCCCCCCTAGTTGCGAATTTCAAACCATACAAGGTTCTAATTCCTTTCAATTCGCGAACCTATTCCACGAACTCATGATAACCAAACTTTCCTAACTCGCAAATTCACCCTCTCATACTCATCTCGAATTCCTCTACTTCCATATCTAACTTACACATAATGTAAATATCACATATGCACATAATTAATAGATATCAAATGTGCAATCATATAAGCACATAATATGCATGTAAATTTATTGGCCGGCTTACTTACGGGACCGGGAATTAACTGCAGCGATAGCTTCAGCCCAAAAATCATTTGTCAACCCAGCGTTGGAAATCATACATCGAGCTCTCTCTAAAAGCTTTCGGTATGCGCTCGGCAATACCATTTTGTTGAGGCGTCATTCGAACAGTGTGTGATGTCGAGCAATTCCTTCGTTTTTGCAGAACTCATTGAATGCTTCGCAAAAATTCTAAGCCATTATCTGTCCGCAACCGCTTGATCTGTTTTTCCTGTCTTCTTTTCAATCAAAGCTTTGCATTGTTTAAAAAGGAAAACATCACTTTTCTGCTTAAGAAAATAGACCCAGACTTTCCTTGAAAAATCATCAATGAAGGTCAACATGTATCTTGCACCACCTTTGGACGGAAAACACGAGAAGTACCCCATACATCAGAATGAATATAGTCCAAAGTACCTTTTGTCCTGTGGACTGCTGGCGAATTGAAGCTGATCGTTTCTGCTTCCCAAAAATACAATGTTCGCAAAAGTCCATCTTACCAGTACTTTGACCGCAAAGTAGGCCCCGCTTGCTTAAAAATCGTCAAGCCTTTTTCTTCATGTGTCCAAGTCGCATATGCCATAATCTCATGGTATCAACCTCCGGGATGTCGAAACTGCAGCGGAACCTGTAACAGTAGTTCCCTGCAAAATATATAAATTTCCAGACCTGCAAGCTTTCATCACGACAAGGGCTCCTCTAGCAATCTTTAAAACTCCACCTTCACCTGAGAACCTGCACCTTGAGATTCAAGTGTGCCTAGAGAGATAAGATTCTCTTCATATCTGGAACATGTCTGACTGCTGTGAGCGTTCGGATGATTCGTCGTCGAACATCTTGATCCTAACTGTGCCTTTTACCAACAACTTTACACGGAGCATCATTCCCATTAAGACATATCCATCATCAACATTTTCATATGTGGAAAAACAATCCCGACTCCGACTTATGTGGTAAGAACAACCCGAATCTAAGATCCACTCATTATCAGACCTAACAATAATTACAGTTGCTACAAAAATAGTTCCATCGCTCTCGTCAGCAGCTAAACTAGCTTCGGCGGGTTTATTAAATTGCTGATATTTTTATCTCCTTATTTTTTAATTTAAAACAATCAGCTTGATGTGACCCTTTTTCTTGCAAAAATTACAGACTTTTATTCTGTACCTGGATTTTGACCTTTCTTTAGATCTGCTACTTTCAGCGTCTCTACGTTTTGGTCTTCCCCGTGCAAGCAGGCCTTCTGCCTGGCTACCACTTGTTCTCCGTAATAATCCCTGTCTATCTGTTCTTCCAATTGCAACGCAGATTTGACACTAGAATATGATATGTATCTTTTCATTTATTATAGTGTCACGAAAATGCTTAAAGACGGGAAGGGAACACAACAATATTATGGCCTGATCTTCGCCCGTCACTTTGACTTCTACGTTCGCCAAATCAATAATGATAGAATCGAATTTATCGAGATGCGAAAGAATAGAAGTACCTTCCGTCATTTTCATACTGTAAAGCTTCTGCTTTAAATAAAGTCGGTTCTCCTTAGTTTTCTTCATGTAGATAGCTTTTAATGCATCCACATACCCATGGCCGTGTCTCCGTGGCAACTTCTTGTAAAACTTGTAAGAGAGATTTAATATAATAGCCGATCTGGCTTTCTTGTCCAAATCATTAAATTGATCGTCCTTCATTTCGGTTGTGTTCTTCTTTTCGCCTTCAAGCGCCACCTCACAACCGTCTGAATGAGTATGGCCTCCATCTTGAGACTCCATGTAAAAAAGAAGGAATACCCTCAAAAATTTCGAAGAAAACTCTTATCCCCATCGTATACATCATCCATCCTTTTTTGTACAAGTGAGAAGCCAAGACAAAAGAAAAATATTACAACATTAATTCCCTACTAGAATATTTACCTTATAGAAATTATTCTATCCAATCCTATCTTTGAGTATAATATTTACCATATAAAATAATATTCTATCCAATCCAAATATACTCGTCATTACCCTCCTCAAGTTGGAGCGTGCAAATCACAAACGCCCAACTTGCGCAATAAAATAATCAAACTGGGTAGTACCAAGTGCCTTCGTGAAATGTCCGCCAATTGATCAGTACTGCGCACAAAACGAGTCTCAATTGTTCCTTTTGAAGTCATCACGTACGAAATGACAGTCAATCTCAATGTTTTGGTCCGTTCGTGGTGGAAGACAGGATTGGTTGCAATGTGAATGGCGGATTGACTGTCACAATAAAGTGCATGGGAAGAGTATGATAAATCCCAAAACAATGAAGCAGTGCTTTAACCACTTGAGATCGCACACCGTCATGGCCAAGAGATCGATATTTAGCTTCGGCCGAAGAGCGAGAAACAACTGCCTGCTTTTTGGTCTTCCACGAAACTGGTGAATTTCCCAAGAGAATGAAATACCCAGTCAGAGATCGGCGAGTCAAAGGACAACTCGCCCAGTCAGAATCACAATAAGCTCGTATTCGTAAGTTATAATCAGGCCTTAGAAGAATTCCTTGACCTGGTCGGCCTTTCAAATATCACCCACTCGAAGCGCTGCATCCCAATGCTCTTCCAATGGGTTCTGCATGAATTGAGCTCAAACATGCACACCATACGACAACTCCGGGCGAGTGAGAGTAAGATAAATCAGACGACCAACAAGCCGGCGATACCGAGCAGGATTAGACAGGGGCTTTCCCTGTGCAAGTGTCAGTCGATGGTTTTGCTCCACTGGAAGCGTGAAGGCCGAGCACCCACACAACCCAGCTCAGTTACAATGTCCAACGCATACTTACGCTGACACAAAAACAAACCAGCACTACTTCGAGCAACTTCCACACCAAAAAATACTTAAGAGGGCCCAAATCCTTCATGTGAAAAACAGAAACTTAAGTAGTCCTTAAATCGCTCGATAGTGTTGTGATCCACCAATGACAAGATCATCAACATACACAAGTACATACAAATGAATCTGATCACGAGCATAAGCGAATAACGAGTAATCTGCATGGGACTGAACAAATCCATAAGTAGATAAAGCCCCTGCCAACTTGGCGAACCAACATCGAGGTGCCTGAGAAGCCCATAAGTGATTTTCGCAAGCGACATACCTGATCAGGATGAGTAGAACAAATCCAGGAGGTAGTCTCATGTACACTTCTCATCTAATTCGCCATGAAGAAAAGCATTGTGCACATCCATCTGGGGTAATTCCCAGCCTTTAGTCATGGCTATAGTAAACAACACAAGCGAACTGTAACCATTTTGGCGACTGGGGCAAACGTTTCATGATAATCAACCCTTCAACCTGATTGATTCCAAGTATAACAAGTCGCGCTTTCTAGCGCTCAATAGTCCCGTCTGAGTGATATTGATCTTATAAACCCACTTGCTGCCGAGTGGCCTTTTGCCAACAGGAAGTTTGTTGAACGATCCAAGTACCATTCTTTTCGAGAGCCGAAATTTCATCACTCTAGCCTGACGCCAACGAGGATCTTTTACAGCCTCAGAATAACCATCTAGGCTCTTGCCCATTAGTAATAGCCGCCAAAAATGTGCGATGGGATACGAAAATCTAGAATAATCAACATAATGCGTCAATGCATGAGGTATATCAGATGACTCACCACTGACTGCACCAACCAAGTAGTCCTGCAAAACGGGTCGACTGTTGTTTCACGCGATGGCCTCGACCTAAATTCTCCATCGAAACTGTTGGGTAAGCGGCATTTTCCGTTGTGGTTGGTGCTACCGTCACCACTGGATCAGGAACATCTGCCAAAGACGATGAGGACGTCTCGCCGCAAGTGTCGTTCGAAGACGCTGGTTCAACAGGGGTTTCCGATTCAGTCGAAGCCATGGGTTGAACCGCTGGTTCGATCGTTGATTCACTAACAAGGGTGCCCTCCCTAAACATCGCATCTTCGAACTCAGCAGCAACCTGTGGAACCTGAGCAGTGGATGTAACAGAAGAAGAACCATACGGAAAATCTTGTTCAGAAAAGATCACATCACGAGACACAAAAAATTCCTTAGTATCAAGGTCGAACATTCGCGACCCTTTCTGCCCAAACGGATACCCCACAAAAATACATCGTCTGCTCCTACTACCAAACTTGTCGTTCGCTCGATTCAAAGTTTTTGCATAGCCAAGACAACCGAAAACTCGTAAGTGAGTGTAAACAGGTGGTTTACCAAACAGTCATTCATAAGGAGATTTGCCCTGAAGGATTGAACTTGGTGGTTTTAATCAAATAACCTGCAGTAAGAACACCACTCGCCCCAAAACTTGACAGGAAGCCCAGCCTGGAATCGTAAAGCGCGTGCAACGTTAAGATGTATCGATGCTTGCGTTCCACTCGTCCGTTCTGTTGCGGGGTACCTACGCAGGAAGTTTGATGCAATATTCCATTTTCATCGAAATAATTCTTCAAGCACAAGAATTCACACCCATTATCGTTCTTATTATTTTGACATCTTTGTTAAACTGTCGATGAACCATGGCCAGAGAATTTTTCAAACTTTGCTAGCATCTGATTTGGTAGTGAGCAAGAAAATCCACACGCTGCGTGAAAAATCATCAACAATTGTGAGAAGTAAGATGCCCCATAAGAAGATTTAACACGATAAGGCCCCCAGACATCGCAATGAATAGTTCAAAATATCAGTAGCTTTATTCATACTATCAGGAAAAAATTTCGAGTTTGCTTAGACTTCATGCAAACGTCACAAACTTTATTCGAACTCTTATTACTATTTCCCACAAATTGCTCCAACACTCTATCAGACGGATGACCCAAATCTTTGATGCCACATATCGAAAGACACATCATACTCTACCATAAGTCCTTTTATTTCCGCCACTGATCTTAAATAGAACAAATTATCTTTTCTTTCACCCAGTCGTCCAATCATCATCCTCGAACAGGGTCCTGTAGTTCACACGCCTGCTTAGTAAACAGAATATCACAACCACTTCATCCACAAGTTGCGAAACAGACATTAGATTGCATGTCAGACGGCACATAGAGAACACTATCAGAACCAATATGTGAATTAAATTCGACCTTTCCTTCTTGCTTCACAATAGATCGCCGTCTATCGGGTAATCCCACAACACAGTCATAAATATTCTTTAAGAAGCTCAAACAAGGCCAAAAAGCCAGTCATGTGTCGAGAACAACCAGAATCAATAATCCAATGTAACAAATCTTACCACTGAGCTTCTCATTCGACGGTGGTTTGCACTCCTTCATAAAGTTCATAAACATGTCCCATTGTTGAGCATTGAAGCCCACATGAGTGCCTTTGCTTCCAGAATCCACCATCGACCCACCACCGTCTTCAATTTGGGCAGCATGTACGTACGTTTGTCCAGATCCGGAAGCCCTACTGCGTCCACCATGCGGCCCAATTCCGCCGCGACCTGACGACGCTCCACGCCCCAAATTTTTGCCTCCGCTTCGTCCACCAGTTCTTGGCCGATCTCCCCACACTCTGGGTATCCATGTAGTTGAAAGCAAATGGATACATGGCCTGCTTTTCCACAATGATTGCAAACGGTTCCTTTATCAGTTCTACGAGCGCCTGATGTAACCGCCAAATTTTGGACAGCGAAGCTCATAGCGTCGACTTTGCCTTCTCTATTCCTCACCATGCCATTGCGTTCTTCCTGACATATTTGAGCATAGACACGACCAATTGAAGGAAGAGGGTCAGTGTTCAAAATATGTGATCGAGCGTTCGCAAAGATACCGTCGTCCAGTCCCATCAGAAACTGGTGTACTCGCTCTTCCTCCCTTTGTTTGTCGATTCGCCCACCTCAAATTGCATTGTACATCCGCCGCAAGCACAAACAGGTGTTTGCGTGTATTGCGACAATTCCTCCCACACATGCTTTACCTTTGCAAAATACGAAAGCACGCTCATACCGTGTTGTTTTAGGTTGGCCAATTCTGCCCTCAGTTCTTGAATGCGCGGACCGTTGGTTACGTGAAACATCTCCTTGAGTGAGTCCCACAGTTCCTTCACCGTCTGTCCCGGAGTGATCATCGATCGTAGTCCGGGTTCGATTGTGTTCAACAACCATGCAACAATGATTGAGTTTACCGCCTTCCAATCCTCAGTGGTTGGCGTCGTCGATTTCTCATCCAGCTTTGTCAATGAACCATCAACAAAACCCCACTTCTTCTTGGCCTGAAGCGCAATCTGAATTGCCCTTGCCCATTCGTCGTAGTTGTTCAATTTGAGTTGAACTGGGTTATGATATTTCCGGGGTTATCACTCGATGTAAGGAGATAACACGAACTCAAGCCTTCTATTGCTTTGCTCGTCCCAGCCATGAT
>JAPQWV010002246.1:0-60626 GCA_027422505.1 Craterostigma plantagineum
CTACAGAATTCAAACTATAAAATTTGGGGTCAAAACAAAATAAAATAAAATATTTGATTCATGAGTTAGTTATAAAACAATAAAAAATAGGGTACTAGAGATTCGAACCTAACCCACACACATAATAAGTCCATAACGTGAACACTGGGCCACTTCAAGATATCTACATATTTATTCATTTTCGTTCTTTATACCTAATTTACTTTTTCTTTTTTTTTTTTTTAAATTAAGCTTAAACCGGACCGGAATCGGACCGACTTCCGTCTGGTTTGCCGGTTTCCGGCCGGAACCGCCGGTCCGGTCCGGTTTTCAAAAACCTCGGCTGGAAGTTGTGTGTTAATGCATCTCAGTTTTTTTCTGTTTTCTTTTAAAATTATTTATTTTCATTATTTTTCTTTTTTTTTTTTTTAAGTTAAACATTTTACGAAAAGATAATTAACAGCTAATTAAAATGGGGGCTATTGACTTAAAAAAAGTCAAAGAATCCACTTTTTAAAAGTTTTTCTAGTCAAAGGCCATATTTTAAAATAACCCCAATTTTTTAGCGTAAGAATTTTTATTAAACCGAAAGTCAAACGTAAATTAAATAGAAATACTATATGACACTGAACAGTAGAAGCACGCGTTGCCTCGTGGGGTCCAGATGACGTGGCATCGTTTAAAGGCAAGCTAATCAAAGTTTGACAACAAAGCCATCGTTGTTTATTAGAATCGATTTAATTCTACCAAGTCTCTATCATCGCATGAATTCCTCTTGTCGCAAATTTATGCGGGAATGATATATTTTTCGTGTCATGGATATAATTGTTTCCTCTTACGTTGTCCTCGATCTTTTGCATGAAACCGAAACCATACACATGCTTGCATATTTACGAAAATATAGTATTTATTTTTGATACTTACTGTACTATAAAACTTAGAGATGCCATGATAACAATACGATCATGTGCGAGCTTGAATTTCGTCTTCTATTGCTACATTTGAATGTTCATAGGAAAGAAATTCGCATTTGGGCCCACCAATGGGATGATTTATGAGGCCCGTAAAGTACATGGCCCATAAAACGTAGCCTATATTATTGTTGTATAATTAGTTGTTTCTTTACATTTTATTAATAAAATATATCTCTTTTTATTATAGCTCGTTCGCGTAAAAGCAAGCAACCCTCGCCAGGGCGTCAATGGCGAGAACCACAGAAACGAGACGCGGCAAAAACCGAAAGAAATCGGAATCAAAAGCCGCCATACCCACAAAGAAAAAATCTCCAAGAAGGAAAAATCTCAGCTTAAACGGAAGATTAAAGCGAAATCAGAAGCAGAAGCAGAACCCTCCCAATCTAACCACGAAACCCTAATTGAAACCCTCCTCGAGCCCTACTCCAAAGACCAGCTCATCAACATCGCCGCCGACGTCGCGGTGACCCACAATTCCCTTTTGCGCTCGTCAAGTCCACGGAGGATCAAGACATCTCCCACCGCAAGATATTCGTCCACGGACTCGAGTTTTGAGACGAGGGCCAAACTTGGAGCCGATTTTGGGGCAGTTTGGCGCGCTTGAAGATATCCACGTCGTCACTGACCGCTCGACTGGTAAGTGCAAGGGCTACGCTTTTGTAACGTTTAAGTCCCGCAGGTCCGCCGAGGCTTTGCTGAAAAACCCTAAATTGAGAGTGGGCAGTCGAACTGTGTCTTGCCAGCTCGCGTCTGTAGGACGTGCGGACGCCAATCAGGTGCAAACTTTGTCCCTCAGCAGCAGAATTTCGCCCCGTCTGATTATCCCGAGAGGAAAATATATGTCAGCAATGTCCCGGTCAATGCTGATATCAGTAAACTGAGAATCTTTTTCGAGAAATTCGGTGAGATTGAGAATGGTCCCAAGGGGTATGACCCTGAGACGGGGAAGTTCAGCAGAAATTACGCAATATTCGTGTACAAGACTGTAGAAGGCGCGAAAAATGTGTTGAAGGAGCAAAATAAGATGTTTGATGGGGTTAAACTGTATTGTCGAAAGGCCGAGAATAAGATGGTTGTGCTTTTGGTGGTGCAGCGTCGATAACCACAGCGCTACAACCATTGCAGCCACAGATGTTGGCTGCTGCTGCTGCTGCTGCGGGTCAGCAACAAAACGTTGGACTTCCGGGAAATCATCTACAGGCCCAAGCAGGGCTCGTTAATGCTGGTTTAGGTCCATTGATGGGTGATACTATGGATTGATGGGATTGGGGATGGGGTTGGGTGTGTGGATTGGTAATGGAGTTTTGCCTGGTGGCTTTGGTCCTGGCGTGATTCCAGCGTTGCAGTATGGTTACCCAAACTTGCAGAACTTGCTTGGCATTCAAATGGCTGCAACTATGGCTAACCCAAATTTGCAGGGCGGGATACCATCGATGGACAAAGTATCAGGGCCAATGGTAGTGCAGATTCACTTGTTGGGACAGGTGGCCTTATGATTCCAGGTTGCAGTATCCTTACCCGAATTTTCAGGGTACTCACATGGCTGCGTCTTTGGCCCCTCACATGGATTTGGGTTCGAGTGGTGCAGCTAGTGAAGGTAGCAAGCAGGCGCTTCATAATCTTTTTCCAAATGCACAAAGTGGGGCAGGTTTTTTGTTGGCAATGGGCTGGGAGCAAATGGAGGTGGGCAGCTTGGGACAGGTCCGCTTGCAGTGCAATATTCACAGCCAAATGTGATGAGCGTTCCATCATTTGTAAGGATCAGGGACAATGGGCGGAGGTGGTTACAGGCCTACTTAATGGTAATTATGCTTTTTCTTTGTGTTTTTTGTCATGCTTTTCACTCAGTTTGCATAGTTTTCTATGAGTTTAACTCGAGATCCGAAATGTCGAGCTTGAATTGTGGGCTCAACTTGGGAAGATTTATTTGGCTTTAGGGCAACAAATTATTCTTGGCCTTGTTAATGGGTGAGCCGATATAATTTGAGGAGCACAGCTCATTTAGTACTCTTTTATTGGTTTATGCATGTTGGTTGGAAAGACTGTTGGTTTTATTTGTAAAGTAAGCTGTAGACCTGCTCGGCATACTCACTTTACAAGAAATTGACATCCTCTTTCTGAACAACTGACTATTTTTGTTTTCTGGAATCGATTGAATATAACTGCCTGTTACAGTTAGCTTTTTTCTTCTTATTTTTTGCATTGCAGGGAAATGCAAAGGTTTTGTTCTATGGCATACAGGTGGCCTCTGACTGTGATCATTATGTTGTGTTGTGGTCATATAATTATCCTACTTTTGGTTATTGTTTTACTTATTTTCTTCCTTTTTCCGTCTTTTCCGCGGATCTATTGTTCAAACATTTTATTTTCAATCATGTTTTTGTCTTGAGTTGCACTTGGGTTTCATACTTGTCTTTTTATCTTTATTTCTCTCTTTCCTTGCCCCTCAGTTTCCTTTCCTTTTCTTTCGCTCTTTGAATTCTGAATTTTAGACCATGGATTTGGATACATAATCCTCCTTATATTTTAAGACATTTTTCCTAAAAATTGTCAGGTCCTGAGTCACTAGATTCTTGGTGACAACGGCACATATTTCTTCTACTATTTTGTTATCTTCATGTGTTGAGCATTTTGTACCCTTTCTTAACTTCCGAGCAATCTCTTTGAGCCATTGAAGGGAAATATGAACCAAATAGATTGTATCCACAAGTATGAGGATATAAATCTATTTGTGGGAGTGCAGTTGGTTATTGATTCCCTTCTGGCTTTCTTGGTACGGATATAATGCCTTTTAATGTAATACAAAGGAACTCCTTTGCTCCATTTGTGAAACACTTCGAATATTATTGGGGAACAACTATCTCATTTTACAATTTACATCTCTATAGTTGAACTCGTGGGAGCTGTTCACAAATGCTCCATGGATAGGTTTTTTACAGACTGAATTCTTTACTTCTAAGCCTTGTTAGGGTTCTTTATACCTTTTCATTGAACTGTTTTTTCTTGTCTTTCACTAATAATTGTCTGTTTACTATTTCTTCTTGGCCGTCTTCTAAATTGTATTGGAATAGAAAGGGGTACTTTTTTTTCTGTAGTTCAAGCCATTCCTAATTAATATGAGGGTAGCTTTCAGAAAAAGTTTGGTTTATCAGCTGTCTGTAGTCAATTGCTTCAAATTATGTTTCTGAGTTGGTATAAGCATTTGTGGGGTATGTGTTTTCCTTGCCAAAGCCAAAAGGAAAGGAATAGAAGCTTTTTTAGAAGGTTAGTTGTGTACCCACTTTTTCTTCGCATTTGCATCCAAATTGATGGAAAGAATGGTATAAACAGAGAATGCATGCGTCAGATTACATGTTTGCACATATGCATCTCTTTCTCTCTATTTGCGATGATTTTGAGATCCCCCACTTTTTGTGGAAGAACCACTTTAGTTAGATTGTGAATAACATTTATTATATACGCGTGTGTACTGTGGACAGAGTAAATAGCCTTAAAATTGGAATGATGGTATATATATCTGCTGATTAAGTGGGCTTTTATTTAATAATATTACACTCACACTAACCTTGCATTATTCGCTCGCCTGCGTAAGGTAAGACACTTTCTTGGTTAGGATTTAGTGTTGTCCTCAAAATGGAATAGTCCAATCCAATCGATACTCAGCAAAAACTTATAATTCACTTGGCTCTTTCTTGATTGGTGAATTTACTCGTTCGTTTCAGTGGCTTGTTTTTGTAACATATTTTCCCATATTGTGACAAGACAAGAAGAAAGTTCTTAAAATCACCTTGCAATTCTCTCATGGTTCCAAACTAACCTTGCCCCACTTTCCTATTAATGACTAATCATTGACATATTTTGGAATTGATCAATGAAAGAAAGATAAGCTTGCTTATCCATCGCTGGTCGTCTGTCTACGTCCTTTCATTTATTTTTAAATAATCAGCAGGCCACCATTAAAAATTAAAATTTATTAATCAAAGGGAAATTAGTATCTACGAAACTTGTTTATAACTTACCGGTTTTATGTTGACCTAAATTTTCCATGAAGTAATAATGATAGAAAGTATGTACTCGATAGATGACACACCTATGTAACAATGTTGTGGTACATGTTAGTTCCCAACTTCGACTTGGCTTTTTTCGAACAATAATGTGTACAATACTGCAGAAACTCAGCTATTTGGCAAACTGATGACATATGCAAACCACACTTCCCGCAAAAAACTACATTATCTTATTACATCACATCACTCCGTACCCATTTACCATAATCTATACGAGCAACTTGTGTTATAATAATAGGAATAATAAGACAATATGTCATTGTTTTTCATTTCCTTATATTCTGATTCCCATCGTGAAATAATCTGCAACAGTCTAAGACAAATTAATTGGGATCGCTTCTTCTACTTCTTCTTCTTGTTGTTGTCAATAGAAGAGGTGTGTGTTCATAACTGTAACTTAGTTATCACAGTTGCTTTTTCTTGTTACTTTGCTCTTTCGGCTTTTGGATTGGAAAGGCTTCGTTGCTTTCATGGTTTCTTTCTTCTCTTGTACTTTCAAGAATCTTTTCTGTATATGAAAAAAAAGTACTTTCAAGAATCTTTTGCTGTATATTGCACAGGCTTTTCTTCTTATTACATGAGATCTTTCTAAAGCTATTTGTTGCCATGTTTTCGCCAGCTCAATGATACTGAGAAGGAAAGAGATGATTGTTCGATCAGCTAGCTAGGATGCTATAACTCAATAGGTTCTTTTTTGGATCAGTTTCTTACACTGTTATGGGAAAAAAAAAAGACTGAATATAGAAGAACACAATTCTAGGATCCTATTGAGCTTCTTATTCAGTTTGTCTTTGTTTGTTCTTCTCTAAACTGTAAAAAGGTTGATTTTGGTTTTGTTAGAATCAGACAGTTAAGAAGATGAACACTACGACGACGACAACGCAGTTCGTTCCTACACGGAGAATGGGAATATTCGAAGCTATCCATCAAATGAACATATGGGCTGACTTCAAAGGGGTAAACAACAACTCTGTCCAAGCATCGCCCCAAATGATTATAGAAGTCGATGATAAGCAGTACGATCATGTATGTAAATACCTCTGCATATCATCTTCTTCGACGACATAGATATCCATCTGTGATCTTACCTGTGTCCACCTTTCTATGTCTAGTCATCAGAGAATACTTCAAATGGTACTCAAGAAGCTTCTCCTCGAAAACCCGATAAGGTATAGCATGACACGCACTTGATGTTCTTATCTGAAGATTCTTCATGTCAACTTTTGGACCATTTTATCAGGTACTCCGACGCCTAGCGCAGAATCGTGAAGCTGCCCGTAAAAGTCGTCTGAGGAAAAAGGTAATAACAGCATTCGAAATCTATATCTGCAAAAGTCTGTGGTAGAAACGTTTAGACGATTTAAAGCTTAGTAAGTGAAGCTCTGCATTGGCTTCTACAGGCCTATGTTCAGCAATTAGAGACTAGTAAGCTGAGGCTCGTTCAGTTAGAGCAAGAAGTTGAACGCACAAGGCAACATGTAAGAAGAAAAGAAGACTTACGTTATTACATTTTTCTCGAGTTCTCATCTCAAAGTTTTTCTTTGCAGGGTAGTATTGGATCAGATATGAGCCCTAACACTTACTCAGCTGCCATTAATCCAGGTTGGTAGATTGCCCAAAGCCCACAAAAAAAAAGAACACTCTTATCAGTTATCAATCAATCTATCCTTTTTTTCGGTTAGTCGATTCATTCGCAAACCTCTGTAGGAATCGCTGCGTTCGAAATGGAGTATGGCCATTGGGTCGAAGAGCACAACAGGCAAATCGCAGAGATGAGGGACGTTCTGAGCAGCTCAAACATCGACGAAATGGAGCTCCAGATAATCGTCGACGGAGGGATCAACCATTATTACAGCCTCTTCGAAATGAAATCGAAAGTCGCCAAGATCGACGTGTTCTATCTCATGTCTGGCGTTTGGAAGACGTCCGCCGAGCGTTTCTTCTTTTGGATAGGCGGTTTTCGCCCCTCAGAACTCCTAAAGGCAAACACTTTCTTGAAATGCCCTGAACTTGCACCAAACTAGAATCTTGATTTGATATGCTATCTTTTCTCGATAGGTGATCGAACCGCATTTAGAGCCCTTAACAGAGCAGCAAAGATTCGAAGCTTCTAATCTCAAGCAATCATGTCAGCAAGCAGAGGAAGCTTTGTCCCAAGGTATGGAGAAATTACATTACATAGCAGCTGAGTTCATTGGGCATAGACTTGGAGAAGAGAACTACTTACCGCAGATTCGATCAGCCATGGACAAGTTAGATGCTTTGGTGAGATTCTTAGGTCAGGTAATGAATGATCCCTTACTTCGGAGAAGAAAAAAACGATCTTTTTCCGTGTGTAATTCTTGGTTTTTGAATCCATGAACAACAAATAGGCAGATCATCTTAGGAAAGAAACTTTGCAGCAGATAATGCGTGTTCTTACCACTCGACAAGCGGCTAAAGGGCTCCTTTTGTTGGGAGAGTATTTGCAGCGTTTGAGGACTTTGGGTTCGATGTGGTGTTCGCGTAATGGGGAAACGGAGTAGGCCATCTCAGCTAAGATCTTCAGTCTCATTATTACATCAGAAATATTGTATGTTGGCGCATGTAAGAGTCTGATAGTGTGTTGTGCTTTTTTGATCTGCTTCTTCATGTGGTGGAGGATCTGTGCATAGTTTTGTAAGAGGAAAGTGTTTAGGGTAAGTATTATTTTTTCTTTTTTTTTTGTTTTGGAACCTACGAACTCGTGTCATCGAATGTGGTAATAAATAATGGAAAATAGCTACTTTATTTCAAGAAATGAAACTGAAAAAACAGTCATGAAGTGAATTTCATTCACTCCTCATGGCTCATATTATCTACATGCAAGCATAAACCGAAGAGATGCGACCAATCTGTTCAGTAAATAGAAAGAAAAAGGGTCTTGAATTTCCACAAAGTTGCAAGCATCACAGAAGAAAAAGGTTCGATTTTTCTTTTCTTTCAGCTTTATAGCTTAGCCCTTTTCTAAAATTCGCTGCTGCCGTCTTTATCTAAGCTATTGGAGTAGATATCGTTTGTTCTTTTCTTCGATAATATAAAGGTTTTGTCATGTAATGCACTCCATCGCATTATAATAGTCATTATAAATGTGATTTTTCAGAAACCCATGAAGCCAATCCCTTTTTCTTCTCTGGAATAAATTGAGGATAAAGTAAAGGACATATTAGGATTCTGTCTATTCTCCGTCTACTAAAACTAAAAGCTGATCGATTTCCGTGTTATTTTTTTTTTCCACTCTTTCGAGTAATCCTTCACTTATTAACAAGAACTGCACATGGAAATTCTTTTCTGCAAATGCTGCTTCTTGTTTCTGCTTTGCTATGTGATCTTCTCAGTTGGGAATTCAGGTTTAATAGCGTTTGCATTTTCGAAAAGTTCTTATTTTTCTCATATGGGGTTTTCATTAAATCGAATCTTTGTTACTGGGTCTTCTGATTGAAGTTGGGGGATTAAATGGGAATGCAAGAGTTAGAGGAGTGAACTTAGGTGGATGGCTTGTGATTGAAGGATGGATTAAGCCTTCTCTATTCGATGATATCCCAAATGGTGACATGCTTGTAAGCTTCTCCTTTTTCTCCTTATTTTCAAGACACTAACTAAACTAAATATGCATATTATCTGTGTGTGTCTTCTTTTCATTACAATGTAGGACGGCACAGAGGTTCGATTAGAATCAGTTGCTCTTAGTAAGTATGTCTCAGCCGAAAATGGCGGTGGAGGTTTGGTCACGGTGGACAGAGACACTCCACAGTCTTGGGAAACATTTCGGGTCAGAAAAATTATCAATCAGTTTGTCATCTGATCGTACTATGATTCTCTGTTATCGCATGTAAGAAAAAGGGACAGATGCATTTAGTTATTCGAATGCTTGTTGATACATTGCTTCTGGCTTGGCTTAGGGCGAGCGAAATGAAATCAAGAATCTCTATTTCAGACATGGCCTTTTGTTTGTCACCGTTTTGTTCAAATTTTCCCTACCTAATTAACTAAAGTCGACTGTTTCAGCTATGGAGAGTTTCAGATTCTATATACCAATTTCGAACTTCTGGCGGTCATTTTCTAACATGCGATGGAGACGGTAGTAATCTTACTGCAAGGGCAGATTCTGTCTCTGATTCAGAGACATTCTACCTCGAACGAAATTTCGACAATAGAATCCACATCAAACTCAAAAGTGGAACTTATCTGCAGGTAAAAAAAAAGTCGTTTCTTTAACATGTATGCTCCTTCCAAGGTTGTACCCTTTTAACAGTTTCTGAAGTGTTTGCTAGTGAAATAATAGGCCTTGAAGGAAAATCGTATCGCAGCTGACTATTCTGGGATACCATCATGGGACGATAACGCTGCTACGTTCAATATGATTATCGTATCTAATAATTTACACGGAGACTATCAGCTTGCAAATGGATATGCGCATGATAAAGCAGAACAAGTCCTCAAGGTACCTTTATTTAATCGTTTCCGTCGTTCTTTTTTGCTACTTTCTGAATAATAGATTGCTTTCAAATGTGCAGAAACATAGAGAGACTTTCATCACCATGGAAGATTTCAATTTCATGTACAACAATGGTATAAACACCGTTAGAATACCAGTCGGTTGGTGGATAGCCTATGATCCCGACCCTCCTACGCCTTTCGTCGGCGGGTCCCTCGAATCCCTCGACAACGCCTTCTCGTGGGCCCAGTTCTGTCCTTTTCTCTTCCTCAATCAAATAATCATTACAGAAGAATAAAATAAAATTCGTTCTTGATCTAAACGAACGCTTCTTTGTTGCAGAGAATACAGCGTGAAGTGCATCATCGACTTGCACGCTGCCCCAGGCTCACAGAATGGCATGGAGCACAGCGCCAGCCGAGATGGGTCGACGGGCTGGCCCACTTCGTCCGATTACATCTCTCAGACAATCCACGTCATCGATTTTCTTGCATCAAGGTAGCTCTTTTTTCAGTCGTAATTTTCAAGATTTTGTCCAAGTTTTTGGCCCTGTGCTTTTGGCTCTATTTGATAGGAATCTTTTGCCCATTTATTCATTCGTTTCGAACGTAGCTAAAAACCAGGAATTGTGTATAGACTGTTCGTATCGTCTCAAAAATGACCCAATTATTTGTTCTTCTCAAGATACGCAGACCACCCTTCGTTGCTTGGGATAGAGCTCCTAAACGAGCCATCAGCTTCAGCAGTGCCATTAGACATCTTAGTTTCTTATTACAAGAAAGGGTACGAAACCGTAAGGAAGTACTCGTCGAATGCCTACGTAATAATGTGCCAAAGAATAGGCAATGCAGATCCATTAGAGCTCTACCAAGCCAACATAGGCTCAGAAAACACTGCGATCGATCTTCATTACTACAACCTTTTCGACTCATACTTTGCTAACATGAGCTCAGCTGATAACATACAGTACGTATATAAGAACAGGCAAGAACAGTTACGGGCTTTGAACAGTGCTAACGGGCCGCAAGTGTTCGTCGGTAAGCCATGTAGATTTTCTTTTTTATGCTCTGTTTTTGAGAAATTTCTTGTCTTTTTTATTACAGGCGAATGGGTTAACGAGTGGGACGTGAATAACGGGTCAGAAGATGATTATCGAGATTTTGCGAAGGCTCAGTTAGATGTTTACGGCGATGCATCGTTTGGTTGGGCTTATTGGACTCTGAAGAACGATCGAAAGCATTGGGATTTCGAATGGAACGTTCGAAACAGTTATCTTCAGCTTCAGCCATCAACTGGTAAATATTTTTTTTGCTATTTTTTCTTTTTTTTACTATTTGTTTATTTGGTGTTTAAACACTGAATTTGCTATGATTTGAACCCTTCTTTTCTGCAGATTCTATGTACTACGTTGGAAGTGGTTGTTCTTCGCTGAGACATCATTTGTTGACATATATAATACTATTGCTTGGGTTTTTGTTTTTCCTAACTTGTACATAAGAATAATTGGCTAGAAATATCGAAGAAAGTATGTTTATTCCATGTTAACCTTTGAATCTATATACTATAAAAGTAGGATATGGACCCTATTGTGATGACACGTGGCAACAAATTCCCCCTAGGAAAATGTGAGAATAATTTTTTAGCTCTTCCAGCCAATCAATTGCTCTGTTTGATTTTAATTATATTTATGGATTTTTTATCTTATTTGACTGTTGGACTACTCCAAAATGTGGCAAAATCGATGTATTCATTTGGTCTAGAAATGAAAAGCCACCCCGTCTTAAATAATGCACCGAAAACAAAAAGAAACCCGAACGGTCTTGCAAAACCAGCATCTTTCCTGCCCTCCTCAGATCCGTAGCCTTCGCCGGCCGAGTTTGCCCACGCCAAGCCATCCTCCAGTGAGGCTCTGCAGATTTATTACACAATCGGCCCTTACGCCCACGAAACCCATCTTGTTTCTCCGCCAATATTCTCCTCCGCGTTCACCACCGAGCCGTCGACGACTTCTTACACCTCGCCGTCGGAGCCCATTCAGACCACCACCGCCGCTCATTCTTTGCCAGACGTGCCCTTTGCTCAGCTTCTCTTAGTACGAACTGTTTCGACAACCTAATTACCATCATCAGTCGGCGGCGGCCGCGATGTCTGATTCAAGGACTACTTCTTCCCCTTCAATCGACGGCGACCCACATAAATTCGAACCCTATAATTATGATCAGAGAGTGTCGTTTGAGCTCTTCGACGAGGACGACATACCAGTGTGTACAATGAGGGAAGCCGTCGTCTCTACGCATAAATGTTCAATTTCAAGAACTGAAGGCCACGCTGGGAATTGCTTTGTTGGATATAATAACGAGGAGTTTTGACCTCACCGCGTCATCATCACCTAAACGAAGCCCTCAAGTATCCCTTGAAGCCATCGCCACAGTCCACTAACAATTCTCTACTCGAAAATGTATCTATTGATGTTTTCGTGCCTAATTCTTCATTTTTTTCTGTCGCTAGGTTTGCAGTAGAGGTATTATTTGTACTTGATCAGCTGTATTAGCTTGGATTTAGTGCGTGATTGGCGATTAGAGGATGGTAAATGATGTTTGCTTAACATGGCAATTGAGAATGTCATATTAATTGAGTATTGTGGTTCTTCTGCTTATGTTCATATGGAACTATACATTTTACGCTAGGTATATGGTGTCATTGATTATTGACATAGGAGATTGATGTGCTCACATCCGATATGAAACTCTTTTGCTCCAATATTCAGAGAAACTTGGGTTTAGAATAACTGAAAAGGTTGTTCTCTTGAAAGTGCTGGATATTGTTATGATCGCAGATGTGGATCTTATTATATGCATTCTTATTTCAGGCTTGCTATGTCATTCTTCAGAGTTGGTTTCCAAAGAAGTTCATGACGGGATGGTAAAGTGGTGGATTCTGAATCCGCGAGTGTGACTTCCATGTGTTTGCCAAAGTGATGGGTTTTTTCCTTGATGATATTGATCTGTAGTGTTGTTCTCTTTCCAGTTGCTGTTACATTTTTATAACATGGTGGTTTATTCAGTTTGTGGATGGTTTCTTCAGTCCCATATATGAAAGACTTGGGATCGATGTATTTAGTAAGTCCTCTAAACATTATTTGACAAACCGTTCAAAACATTACGGTTTTGGTGCTTTTGTACAGCATATGGTTAATTGCTTTCGTTTACCTCTTTTGTTATACAATGTACTCTCTCATATCGAGTGCAGGCCTTAGATTCATCACTTCACTTCTCTTCATTTTCATCGTCGGAGTGTATGCTTCATCGTGGATGGGCTTTACAGTTTTCATGATCGGAGAATGGTTCATAAAGCGAATGCCCTTCGTCAAACACATTTACTCTGCGTCCAAACAAACAGCACCGTAGTATCTCCAGACAACCATTTTATCCACAACGTTGTCATCGTCGTCCTACATCAGAACGTCACGCGCCAAGCTGCAACTCAAGATCCTCATCAAAAACCCAAACCACATTGAAGGATGCTGTGAACGTGGGAAAAGCACAGCTGTACCAATAGAGAGAGTGAAGCTGTTGTTGCAGAATCAGGGCGAGTTGATAAAGAGGGGCCAGCTTCAAAGACCTTACATGAGTATGAGCAATTGCTTTCAAAGGATCTTCAAAGAAGAGGGCGTTATCTGCTTTTGGAGGGGTAATCAAGCCAATGTCATCATATATTTTATGACACAGGTATAATCATGACCGCAGCCACTCTTACATTGAAGGTTTGCGAAAGAAGAATGGAGAAACATTTGACTTCTTAATTTTCTGATTGTTTGGGCTGAGATTAGTAATGATTAGAATTGCTTGAGAGTTGAGAGGTCTTTGGATCTGAGAGTTGATTTCTTATGTCATGTGTGTGGGGGTTTTATTACCGCTTACGATGATTCGATTTGTTTGGATTTGCCTAGGGAGTTGTTGAGTTATTAGGCCGTGTGATTCTGCTTATTTTAGTTTTCACTGGTAAAATGTTGATCTTTACTGTTCTATTAGTTGACTTCAAGCAAACTTCAAATAGTTGACTTTGTAAGTTTATTTAACGGGCAGTGCTATCTTTTTTCCTTTTTTAACTTTTGTCATAGTTGGAGATTGATTCAATGAACCGAGTCCCTAAGTATGATCAATTTGTGATTCATTTTTATGAATTATAATGATAATAGGATGATTGCGATGCGGATGACTACGCTCTGGATGATGATGATTACGAGGAGAAGTTGAAGGAGTCTTTAGCTATATTCTTTCTTGCCACGTAAGTCTATTTCTTTCCTGATGGTTCACTTTCTCAGAATTGCATAGCTCATTTTCCATGTTATGATATCATTTACAAGAATTTATTCTAAAATAGTCTCATGTTATATATCGAGTTGTTTGAGGGTTGCAGATACGGAGAGGGTGAGCCAACTGATAATGCTGGGAGGTCCTATGGTTTACTAAGGTGAAAATATGTTATTAGCAAGTGTGTTTTTTGGGGTCTCTCAAAAGATTGAGATTCCGAATGTATTGTACTTTCATTTGGACAAGGAAATGAAGAGGAGAATCGCTTAAGAATCTTCAGTTTGCTGTATTTGGTCTTAGCAACCGCCAGTATGAGCACTTCAATGAGGTATATTTCTCATATTTTAGTAATCCAAGTTGTGATCTGTGGGGTGGCTATTTCGTGCTTAGAGTAGTTTTTAAATTGTATCTCTTGATTAACATATTGGAAAGTGGTCGATGATCTTCTTGAGCAACGTAATTTGACTTCTTCCGTGTTTCATCTGCACGCGTTTCAATCCCTTCAAACGTGTTTTGTTCTTGGAACAAGTAAACATTATTACATCTTTTGTTTGATAATGAGGTCACATTTCCAAGATTCGTCTGGTTTGCATACGAGTTACCGGGCGCATACGGAGACTAAAACATAACATCGAGTTTTCATTAGAGGTAGTATAAGTTCCATTTTTCATAAAAGAGTCATTACTTTTTTTATCTGATTAACCTCTTTGATGTTTTTCTTAGAAATTTGGGACATGGGACATAGCGTTAAAAGATGGGAATCTCAACGTTATGTTGCTTTGTGCCGTCATCGAGAAAGGTCTTTCAAGTGTTTGAATAAAGGTCTGTATGAGATTGTGCGCTTTAAACAACAAAATATGATAGGCGAGTGCTCAGGGGTACGTCAAAAGATATCGAAATATATTTTGTATGAACAACGATTCATTGGTGACCGTTTGTTTTAATCAGAAAACTACAATGTTGGAGTTTGATGGGAATGAAATCGATGGGTTTTAGGGCGTTGTTCGACTATTTTCTCCTTACCGCTTAATGTGTTTGTAATTTAGTTTCTTAGTTACCTTCTGAATATATGTGTTTTTTCAGCTATTTTTTTTGCTGATAACGTCAAGGTTAAATATTTATCTATTGGAAGATTGCTTTATATGTGGACACATAGTTAATGATTTCGGATTCATATAGTCATAGAAATTACTGTAGTCTTCCAAAATTGCAGTCGCACGGGTTAGCAATCTTACATTTGTATGTAGCCTTACACTGAAGTAGTCTTACGAAGTTCGCGGTCGTACACTCTTTGCAGTCATACGAAGTTCGCAGTTGTACACTCTTACAAATTACTGCTATCTTCCAAAATTGCCGAAGCGCAATTAAGCAGTTTTATAGTATGCGATCTTACGCTGAAGCAGTCCTACGAGTTGCAGTCATACAAATTGTTGCAGCTTTCTATAAGTGCAGTCGCACAAATAAGCAGTCGTACAGTTGTTTGAGTATTACACTAAAGCAGTCTTACGAAGTTTCACAACAAGATTGAAACAAACTTCTACATTTCCATAGAGCTTTGGTATCGGACTTTGAATTTGGTCTACATCATATGGATGATACTGGTGTCTTATCTCATGAATGATAACATAAAACATTGAGTCTAAGAATGGTTCACTTTTGCTCTGGAAGAGATTATCTGAAATGTAATCTTGCAACATATTATCATGGAGTCAATTCGAGAATCACCAATGTTGTCTGAGACTAAAGCTTTTGAAAGTGATATGCATGATTTTGGAAAAGAGATTTAACCTTTCTCTTTTAAGCATATTATGAGCATCAAAGAAGACAACGTAGAAGATAACGAGTTCACCAATGTAGTATACCACAATGTTTTCAGCACCATAACCAACATAGAGTATTGTCGTTTACTATTAGTACGATTGTATTTGATGAAAATCTGTTTCACTGTTTTTAAATTAAGGAATTGTATTACTTTTCGCTTTTAATTACGAATGGAATGAGTGACTGCATAACTGTAAGACTGTAAAATATGTTTTTTTATTAACGTTCTTGTAAGAGCTAAGGATATTCATGCATCAATTTTATATTATACAATAAAAAGAATGATTTGTGCCACATAACCTACTATAAAATATACCTAAAAATTGTATATATTTTCAAAAAAATAACCCGTGCATCGCAGGGGCGACACTTAGTAAAAGAAAGAGAGAGAAAATTGCATTGCATGAAACAGATGGGATGGGATTAATAATTGTTCTGCAACAGTTTAATTGCAGCGTGGTTTATGTAATAGGAAATGCAATAATTGTATTGTAATAAAAAGCCATAAGTCGGTCTTTTCAATCGCTTGCTTACTAAGCATACGATATACTCTGTATCCATCACATGCAATTAAATTAATAATAAATTAATAACGGTGGTTTACAGTAGAGCAAACGCTCACAACCCAATTAAGAGTTAGGTTATTATGGTAATCTGTAAGTCACGTATTTTCCCTCATTTAATTCAAATTAAAATGTTACGCGATTTTATTAATTTTGAGCTAATCGACCCTATTTTAATAATTTTTCATTTATATCCCATTATTTTAGTTAAAAAGCCTCAATTGATTCTCATAAGTTCTTAAAATAAAAAAAGCCACTTGACCGTTACCAAAGTCAAGAGATTCAAACTCCACCTCATACTGACGGTGTTATTATCATCCCACGTTAATCATCTTTCTGTTTTTTTGTCTTCTTTTTCTCAATTTTAAACGTTTGCTTTTTGCTGTTGGCAAGCAAAAAAGGCGTGAATTTTCTTTTTTTAAAAAAGGAAAAGAGAAAGGAAGAGAAGAATGTGTCTAATTATAGTCATTAATTCGGATATTAATGGCGATTACATTCTTTCTAATATCCATGTAAAGAAAGTTTGAATCGTTTTTCGAAGAATTTCACAAAAATTCATTGAACAGCAGAGAGAAGTAAAGAGGCGTCATTCTTGAAAGGAAAAGCCAAAGTAAGGTGTGCATGCCTTCACTTGGTCTTCCTATTTCGTACTAGATTCTTACCCCGTAAGTCAAGTGGTGTGTTCATACGCTGTTCATTTAGATTTGAGTTGGTTTTGGGGTAGAAGAATCTTTGGTCTGTGGCCATTTATGGTGAATATTTTGTTTATCGTTTCCTTATTATTCTCATCGTTGCGATGATATGTCTTTATTTTTGCTGCAGATTCGAACTGTTTTGCATTCTCTGTTCGTTTCAGGGCAAGTGAGTGAGAGAGTAACACTGTGACTGCGTGGATTTCTGCTGCTGACAAGAACACAAAAGGGGAGAAGATTAGTAAGATTTCACTAAACCTCGTTTTGAAATGAAGTTCTTCTCCTACTTTTCTGTTGATTTTTGTCCAGATCTTGTCTGGGTTTTCTATGTTCTTCTTTATTTTTTTTGGTTAAGTCTCTTCTAAGTTGATTTGGGAGTAGGGATAAGCTCTTCTGCTGAATAGGTTGTTGCAATTGTTTGAATAAAGTTGCAAACTTGTTATCCATAACAAGATTTATTACCAAACTGTGTGTTTTTAATAACCATCTCTGATCTTCCTCTCAAATTTGTGTTGCCATCTTGGGTTTTACTGAGTTCCTTTTACTGAGCACCTTTTGTATCAATGTGTGAAATTCGTACTTGGGTTTTCTTTGTACCATACAATTCCATTCTCTTTTCACTATTAATCGAACTCAAAATGGTACAGTTTCACATACCATGTCGACCCGAGGACTACAATCTGATCCAATCGTAGGCTTGAGGTACCGTGGTCTCAGTTCGGGCTTGCCTTCAGTTTCAAGATTTCGAAGCGGTCACATGCCATCAGGGATGAACGTTAGCAGAGTCATAGATAACTTGTCTGATTCTGACATGGAGACTTGTTCTGACTCTGAGGATGAACGATATGGCACGAGATCTTCCATCGAAGCATCCCCCCAAGACGACAAAATCCATGAAAGGCATTATTCGTCGAGCTCTGAAGTTAGCTCTACGAATTCTACAGTCGACGGTGGTGCTTTAATGGGTACGAGGTACGATGTGGGGTCAACATATTCAGACAGCACCATGCAGTCGGAGGATATTCTGAGACAGGTTAAAAAGTTGTCGAAAAGTCTCTGTTTCTCTGTCTGTGTTATTACCACTAATTCATTTGAAATTTCTGCAATTCATCTGCACTTTATTCCCATAAATCTTTCTCAGACCTCACGCAATGCAATGCCAGCACCAGTGGATAGGAAGGATGGCGATGTTCCAAGTGCACCGCCACTTAATGTCTCTTTCCAGACAGCTGAAAATAAGCCTTCCTCAGCAAAATCAGTTGGCTCTGCTAATGCGAACGCAGCTTCCTTGCATAAAGGCAAGACATTTGGGGCCACTGATGAAGCTAACAGTAGTAATATTAACAACCGTGAAGGGTCTGCAAGGTAAAATATTGGGAAATGTTACACATTTATCGGTTTTTGGTTTATGGTGATTTGATGTTTGTTATTACAGGTCTGTTGCTGCATCTTCACATGCATTACCTGCACGTTATCCCACATATCATGCAAGGTAAATCAAGCTTATGTTTTCATTGTTCGACCACTTTTGATATATTATTTATATGTTGATATCAAATGCTGCTGATAATTGGTACAGTGGGCTTGGTTATTGGTACTCAGTGCTGTCATATGATGCTTGCGTTCGCCTATGTCTTCACTCATGGGCTAGGGGTTGTATGGAAGCTCCCGTGTTTTTGGAGAACGAATGTGCTTTACTGAGAGATTCATTTGGGTAAGGCGAAACATATTTTGGTGAATGTGATCAACTCACATGATTATATCATCTTTAGAACTCGTTTTTATGTACTATTTCGCACCAAGTCATAACGTTATAATGGTTACTGGTATTGTGTAAATTGCAGGTTGAGGCACGTATTGCTTCAATCGGAGGAAGAGTTGTTGAAGAAAGAATCTACCGATCTTGTCAGTGAAGGTGCATCTTTGAAGACCAAGAAAACCATTGGAAAAGTCAAGATCCAAGGTTCCACTTACATGTCTTTATTGCAATAATATGAATCTCATTTGTCTTGGATTCTATTTTTCATATGTCATTTCGAAATGAATTCGTTATTTTTTTTGCAGTGCGCAGAGTGAAAATGGGAATCGACCCACCCACAGGCTGCACGTTCTCATCCATGAAGTCAACATCGATCGTAAAATTAGAAACACTTCATCTTAGGTTGTCCAATACCAAATCAATCGTTTCTGCTGAGAGGAGAGCACTGAAAAGGGAACGAGTGAACCCAATTGTCAAAGTCAACGATACGCTATTAAACCAAAGCTTGGCCTATGTAATAGTTGGAACTCGTCGTTGTTTGAAAGAGGTGCCTCAGCTCATTAAGATTGGCTTTAATGCTTGGAGGAGCAGTTCATCAACAAACCAGGCCGTCCAAGGTTATATAGATATACGCATACAATAGGCACACCTATGCATGCCATTTCCTATCGATTGAGGGGTAATCTGATCTTTATATTTCCGTTTACAGAATCATATTCGTGTTCTTTGAGACTGAAAAGTTCGCCAGGAGAGGACGCTGTGAGAATGCAGCCAGGATCTGGTGAAACCCGTGTTTTGTACGTGGAATCTTACATCAACGATTTATTTGACTTGTTAATTTATTGTAATAACCACTTTCTCAATATTAGAAAACGGAGTTAAGTTTCTTTCAATTCATGTACAGCTTGCCCGATGGGCTTGGAGATGAACTTGTGATTGAAGTCTATGATTCGAAGGGTAATCATTGTGGTAATGCTGTAGTTCAAGTCGCCGACATTGCTGATGAGTCGGTAAATGTCTGAATCCCAAACTTTTGTAATTAAATGGATTCTTTAGACATATAATTTCATGTAACTGATTTTGAAATTCAGGGCGACAAGTTACGTTCGTGTTTTATATATCACGAGCCAGAGCACGAACAAGTTGGGAAAATACAGTTATACATAAACTACACTACGACGGCAGATGAAAACAGTCAAAAGGTATTCATGGCATTTCTTTTTATTCCTTGATGTTTATGATCAAATCAATCGAAAAACAGCTTGCACTAACTTTGCGGTTTTTATGTCAAAAAATACAGTGTTCCACGGTTGCTGAAACTATCGCGTACGACTGTGTCCTCGAGACTGCAATGAAGGTGCAGCAGTTTCAGCAGAGGAACTTATCGCTTAATGGATCGTGGAAGTGGTTGGTGTCTGAATTTGCTTCGTACTTTGGAGTTTCGGACATATATACTAAGTTGAGGTACCTCAAAATTTCCACCTTTTCCCCCCTTTTCCATCGATTTTCAAGGTTATCATACTGTAATTTATTTTTTTCCCCTTGTCTTAAAGGTATCTTTCATATGTAATGGACGTTGCAACGCCTACTGCTGACTGTCTAGATCTTGTGCATGATTTACTGCTCCCCGTCGTAACAAAAAGCAAGACCAGAAACACATTGAGTCACCAAGAGGTTGGTGAAATTTCTCAATCTTAATTAGCTACAAATTACGTACTATTTTTTACTGCTTAGCTGATGATGATCTTCGAGGTTCATGCTAGGTTCGTCTCTTGGGAGAAGTGTCTGACGAAATCGAACAGATACTTACCTTAGTCTTCGAAAACTTCAAATCGCTCGACGAATCGTCACCCTCGGGTTTGTTGGACGTGTTTGGGCCCGCGACAGGTGTAGCAGCACCTGCGCTCGAACCTGCTTTGAAACTTTACAAGCTTTTGCACGACATTTTACTGCCCGAGGCACAGTCGAAGTTGTGCAGATACTTTCAGGTAAAAACACGGTTCTTCTCCTTTTTCTTTTTGGGTTCTTTCTTGACAAAATTTGGAATATTTTGGTGCAGAACGCTACGAAAAAGAGGTCTAGGAGGCACTTGTCTGAAACAGACGAGTTCGTTTCCAGCAATAACGAGAACATCTTGATGGATACTGTGGCTCTTTCTACGGCGTATAAGAAGATGAAATTGCTTTGTTTGAATATCAGAAATGAGATTTTGACCGATATTGAGATATACAAGCAAGATCTTCTTCCCAGGTAATACACATCTCATCGAAAGCTTAAGAGAACAAACACCCCAAATTCTTGAATCCTTAGTATCATATCTTAATCTTCTGAGTCTCTTTCTGCAGTTTTATAGATCTTCCGAATCTTTCATCATCGATATATAGCTCTGAGATCCACAACAGATTAAGGGCTTTCCTTGTCTCGTGCCCACCGCCGGGCCCCACACCTCATGTCGTAGAACTTGTTATAGCAACTGCTGATTTCCAAAGGGACCTTTCTTTGTGGAACATTAGGTACTTAAGCAGCTAATAATAGCAAATCCGTTGATATTTCATCACTATCGACCGTAATCTTTATTGTTCGATGTTTTCTGCAGTTATATTAAGGACGGGGTCGATGCGAAAGAGTTGTTCCATGTGTATATAACTCTTTGGATCCACGAGAAACGCCTGGCATTACTCGAATTTTGCAAGTTTGACAAAGTAACGAATCTATTCAACGATTCTCAGTTAGTGGTCCAATAAAATACGTTAGACGTTGTAGTTCTTTCTTACAGCTACATCTTTGTGTTGAATCCCAGGTTAAAGCTCCGAGCTTGCCTACACAGCACTCAACTACTTCGTTCATTGACGCTGTTTATGACCGTTTAAAGGAGACGCTCGCCGAATATGATGTCATAATCAGCAGATGGCCCGAATATACCTACACTTTGGAAAACGTAAGGAAACTCATAAATGATATACACTTCTCCTTACACACCTCTCTCATTCGTTCGCATCTTTCGCTCTTTTAATAGGCCATAGCAGATATCGAAAAGGCTGTAATAGAGTGCTTAGAGAAGCAGTACGCCGAAGTGTTATCTCCACTGAAAGAGAACACAATGCCAGTCAAATTCGGTCTGAAGTACGTTCAGAAGTTCACCAAAGGAAATCCATGTCCTTACAACATCTCAGCCGAGGTAACACTTGGAAAACCCCTTAACTTCTAAACTTCTTGGTCGCCCCTTCGATTGAATAATATATATACAATACTATCTTCAGTTGGGAGTTTTGTTAAATACGATGAAGAGAATGCTCGACGTTTTGAGGCCACAGATCGAAGCCCAAGTCAAGGCTTGGGCTCTTGCATTCCCGACAGTGGAAATATGGTCCCAGGCGAGAGCCTCAGCGAAGTTACAGTAATGATAAGATCGAAATTTCGAGTTTACGTTCAAGCAGTCGTAGATAAGCTCGTCGAGAATGTGAGTTTGTCCCTTCGCCTACTTGCGCTTATTCTTCTTAATAGCGATTTGATGTTTGAAAAAAATAAAAAAACTCTTCATTCTTGGCAGACGAAGCTGCACAACACTACGAAGCTGAAGAAGATCATCCAAGATTCTAAGGAGAACGTAATAGAATCAGACATACGAAGGCGAATGCATCCCTTGAAGGAGATGCTCGTCAGCACCGTAGATCAGCTTCACTCTGCCTTCGACACGCAGGTTTTTGTCATAGTCTGCCGAGGATTTTGGGATCGCATGGGTCAGGTCAGAGTTTGACTTTTTCCAATCAAAAGTCAACTCAATCCATTCATTTGTAAAGCTAACGTTATATTTTTCTTGATTCTCAGGACGTTCTCAAGTTTCTCGAGGATCGAAAGGAGAACAAAGCATGGTACAAAGCATGCCGAGTTGCAGTAACAGTAAGCGTTCGCGTTGTAGCTTCGAAAATCTATTCAATTTTGGGGCGGGATTGTAATTTTTTCTGATGCTTTTCAGGTGTTGGACGACACATTTGCTTCGCAAATGCAGCAATTGCTGGGTAATACGCTTCAAGAGAAAGACTTGGAACCTCCTCGGTGCGTAATGGAAGTGAGATCCATGCTTTGCAAGGATGCTATGAACCACAAAGATAATAATTACTATTACTGAGCCCATTTTCAAAGGATAGAATCGCCGATTCTCGCGGCGGTTTTTTCCTCGGTATTTCTCTTCTCGGTTTTTTGTGAGGTGGTTCATTTTCTGGTAATTTTGTTACAAATGGCATTCTTTCCTTCTCTTGTATGATAATTGTGTCCTGATATTCTTATGATTTTTTCATATTCTGGTAACACAATTTCATTGTCTTTCAATTATTGTCCCAAAACAGCTTCAAAATAATGAATATTAATCGTCATCATCATAAAAAATAATTAAAAATCCTTCAATAGCTTACGTACTTGCTCGAGGGTGACGAACAGTACTACAGTGAAGGGCCCTTGCCTGGAAATAGTTGGAATGAATCCTTTGTAAAGAGCCATTAAACCCTCGGACTTCACCGTCTTTACCAAGCAGTCGACGGCGCCGCCGTAAGGAGCCTCGCCGTTGGGGCCAACCTTCATGTTCATGACGCGCGTCTTTATCACGTCGACGGGATTCGTGGCCACCGCCGCGACTATCCCTGCGGCGAAGCTCGCCGTCACGTGGGTCCCAAGGCCGTCCTTCATCAACCCTCGCCGGATTATGGTTTCCTTCGCCTGGTCGTACGACGCCAGCTGAGACGCCGTGACGAGCATCGCGCGGTTCACCGTCAGGCCTGAGCCTCGCCATAGGCTGGCTGCGATTGGATTTATGACGGAGAATTTAAGAAGATGATTTCTAGGGCACAAATTGACTTGGGCATTATTTGCGATTATAGTTAGGGTTACCCACCGATTCCTTCGTTTTTGGTCATTTGTCTGATTGCATCGACGACGGACTGGTAATTGCGTCGATCGGCGGGAGGGAGGCGCCCGTCGGCCTGCATCCGCACCATGGCGACGTCGGCGGGGTTCCCTATCGCGGCTCCGACGGCGCCGGCGAAGAGGCCGGAGAGGATCTTCTTCCCAAGGGGAAAGTCGTTCGTCTTGGGATCCGTGTACTTCTGTTTAAGCATGTCGTACACTCCCATGCGGGTGGTGGAGTACAGCGTCTGGCGGAGGACGGTGGCGGAGACGCCGGAGTACAGGGCGGCGACGCCTTCGTCCCTGACGATGCGGATCCCGACGGAGACGAGGCCGCCGGCGCGCGGAGGCCGAGGGTGATGTTGCTGGGGGAGCGCGGTCGGCGCCGGCGCCATAGCTGGGCGGAGCTGAGAATTGACGGTTGAGCTTCCCTCGCCTTGGAGCTGCATCCGGACTTTGATGAGGTCCAATGGGTGGGTCGAACAACCCGCCACGATCGATGCTATACCACCTTCGACGAATCCTTTCAAACCCATGAAAGAAGATGGAATTTTTGGGTTTCTTTTTTTCTTTTAATCTTCTTTTTTTTATTAAGAAAAATAATGGATTAATTGGACCAATTGGAGCTTGAGCTCATCTCAGCGGAGACGAGGATATGAGAGTGGAGGACGAAGGCTATGGAAGAGAAGTGTGGAACTTTGGGCCTTTGAGACATATACACACAGAGGTATGTATGTATGTACGAGGTAGATGTTGAGAATGTCTGAGATCTCCATATTTATAGGTTAGGGAAAGAAGAATAATTAGGAAAGTCGAATCATATTATATTTATATTATGTCACGCGTTTTTTCATGGTCTTTTTTAGATTACGTAGCAATAAAAGATTGTTCTTTTTCGTAGTTTCTTGGTGATGAATTCTGAATTATAGGACAAAATATTACGATGATGAATTGACTATCTGCGTTCTTTGATTTTTTAGAAGTGGAAAGGTCATAATTATGCCTTGCTGGACCGGGGGAAAAGGCAAATGAATAGGTGAGAAATGAAGTGGTTTATAAAATTGTTGGCTGATGATCCATTTGTTGTAATTGAAGGCGCCATTTCATGGCAATGAGGCTTGACTCTAGTGGCCAAGCTGAGGCACTCAAAGTTCATGTGACTAGGAGGTCAGGGGTCGAACCCTACCTCCCACATGACTTTGAGAAAGTCCCCATGGGCCTAAGGCCCATGACTATCGTTGTTGGGTGGATTTGGGACGTATCCATCTGACCCCGGGATTAGTCCCACCTCTGGAGTGTGTGGCGGTTAGTCCATAGCCGGGCTGTGTGGGGATACCTCGGGGCCGAAAAAAAAGGCGCCATTTCATGACAAGCTTAGGGTCAAAAAAGCTAGGAAATAGCTCCTAAGATTTTAGTGGGTACACAAAGTTATGTATTTTCCGCGTTGATTGATTCAAAGTTCCAAAGTGGGCGGAGGAAATGTCACCATATATATAAATAGGGGAAAATAGATTTAAGAATATGACCTTTTTCTTTGTTGTGGTTTCGTAATACGTTTACAAAGGATTGTTTCTGTGAGTAGGGGTGGTTCGGTACGGTATACCGTACCAAAACTGTGATACCGTATACCGTACCGAAATTTCGGAATCCAAAAAAATCATATCAATACCATACCAAAATTTCGATATACCTTAAATTTCGATACGGTATCATACCAAAATTTCGGTATGGTATCGGTATCATACCTTCTATACCATTCACATGGAGGGTTTTACCATGTGTGTCTCGTAACTCGTTAATTTGTTATTTTCGAATTTTTGGTCAATTTAAACTCCTTAGGCCCCAATAAGATGGATTATTAATACCAAATTTTCCAAAATAAAAAGATTTTAATTCATAAAATAACCTTAAAAGTTTATATATTTTAGTCAGCCTCCTTAGTAAGACAAAGAACTTTACATACCCATAAAGTTTGGTATGGTTAATAATTTATGGGCTAATAAATTTATTAAGATCTTTATAATATGTTTATCCATTTTATATCCTTTTTGAAACAATATAATATATCTAGTGTGTATATATATATATATATATATATATATATATAATATTAAAAAATTTTGTATTTCGGTATTTCGGTATAATCGGTATACCTAATTTTTAAAATTTTCATACCTTTACCGTACCGAACCTAATTTTTAAAATTTTCATACCTTTACCGTACCGAAAATTTTCGGTACGGTATCATACCTTACCAAAAACTTCGGTATACCAAAATTTTCGATATTCTCGGTATGTTACGGTACGATAAGGACGGTATATCGGTATTTCGGTATATTTTCATAGCCTTATCCGTGAGCCGAGGAAGGTAGTAGGCTTTTAGTATTTGACTAAAAACAAATCACATATCATCCAGAAGTTTCTTGAAATAACGAAAAGTTCGTTATAACTAAATATAAATATGGTCCTTGATAATCCATTTAAATGGTCCAGGCCCAACCCATTTTTCCGTTGCCATCATTTTACTCCAGACATGGAAATATATACAATAGATACAAGTTTGATGTCCGTGTTTGTAGCACTGAATATAACAATATATTAATCTTCAAATTACATACGTACGCACGCAAGGAGGAGAGGAGATGCTGACAACAGTTCCGTGGGAAACATAACATGCACACAGACCGACCAATATTATTACATTGAACCAAAATGTAACCACACTCTTCGAATACTCCACAACCCCATGTTAAGGACAAGTGACTTCCTCGACGTCGTTTCTTGTTTGTTTACAGCATTCTAATGGCGAAAAGATCACCAGAAACAGAGCACCCTTTGAAGGCCATTGGCTGGGCTGCAAGGGACACATATGGCATCTTTTCTCCCTTTAACTTCTCAAGAAGGTCTGCTGTCAATCTTGAATCAAAATTCCTTTATTCGAAACTCCTAAGAGTGAAATTACCATCTTCTCCTTGAAAGGGAAACTGGCGAGAACGATGTGCAGTTCAAGGTTTTGCACTGTGGCGTTTGCCATTCAGATTTGGACATGGCGACCAACGAGTGGGGTTTCACTCATTACCCTATTGTCCCGGGTAAGAAGAAGACTAAGACTAAGAGTAAAGAAAGACTCTTTTCTTCCTAGTTAGAATCTTGATGTGTTTATGTTCTGTGCTCTTTTCTTTCAACAAATAGTATTTCCCTGGATAAATCCTCGATTCCCAACAGTAGGCCTCACTCTCACTTACCCTTGTGTAGTTGAAATTTATGATGTCAAAAGTTGATCCTTTTCTTGTAAAAGGGAGCTCTGATTCTCCTTTTCCTTGTAATAGCCACGAAATCTTCGGTGTTGTGACCGAAGTAGGCAAGAAAGTCGAGAAATTCAAACTCGGAGACAAAGTAGGCGTAGGCTGCTTAGTGAGCTCTTGCCTCCAATGCGAGCAATGCAATAACGACCTCGCAAATTACTGCCCTAAGCAGATCTTCGCATACGCCGCGCCCATCTAGACGGTACAATCACTTACGGAGGTTATTCTAACATCATGGTGGCCAACGAGCACTTTGTCGTGCGTTGGCCTGAAAATCTCCCACCAAGACGTCGGCGCACCCCTTTTGTGCGCCGGGATAATCTCATACAGCCCGTTGAGGCACTTCGGGCTCGATAGGCCCGGGATGAGCGTCGGGGTGGTCGGGCTCGGCGGGATCGGTCACCTTGCGGTGAAATTCGCCAAGGCGTTTGGGACGAAGGTCACGGTGGTTAGCACTTGTTCGAAGAAGAGGGAGGATGCGATCGGCAGGCTCGGGGCGGACAAGTTTATCGTCAGCACCGATGCTCAACAGTTGCAGGTACGTATTAGTTCATCATGTGAGTAAAATCAATTGCAAGTAGAGGGAGTAACTATCGTATGCTTATATATGAATAATTGTTATGTCTTATCCGATGTGAGATTTGTGTTTGATACCCTGCAACAGCTATTGAGCTGGCAGGAAAACTCATTGGTAATTATTGAAGTTGATAGTTAGTAATAAATGTCTGGCTTTGTGGGGTTCCACTAAAATCAACCGGTAATAGAGGAAGTAACCCGTATGCTTATATATGCATCTTCATAATTGTTCTGTCTTTTTTTTTTATGTGGGATTGAGTTTGATACCATAAAAGCTATCGAGCTGTCAAGAAAACGCATTGGTAATTACTGAAGTTGGTAGTAATAAGCCTGGCTTGCGTATAGGCATCGATGGGCACGTTGGATGGTATCATCGACACAGTTTCGATTACACATTCGCTTCAACCTTTCTGGGATTGCTGAAGCGTCACGAGAGTCTCGTCCTGGTCGGCGCGCCGGAGACGCCGCTCGAGTTGCCAGCTTTTCCTCTGATCGGCGGTAATAAGCTTTTCTATCACGCCATAACAACGATTTCTTTTTGGTGTCGGGGAATCCTGGCTTGGAGATCAGGTAAACTCGGGGGATCATCGCAATAGCTTGACTAACTATTGCCAATCAGTTTAATCACGTTAGTCAATGTCTATGTATCACAGACTTACTCAAATGTTAGGAGATAGAATTGATTCTGTAACTTCTTCTGTTACAGTAGATGCCCCTAATAAGCCACATATATCTCACATTGGTTAATTGAGTAGGAATTGATTAGCTTATTATAAGTTGATGGGATGCTCCACCTATCATCTATTGGTCTTAGTAAAGAATTCCATCAAGCTTATGTGTGCCACCGCTTCTCCTATTTGGTCGGTGCTTAGGCCCAATTGTGATCCTTGAGGTGTCAGACATGACCAGTAGGTCATGACATTGTTGGCCGGAAAACCCTTTTTCTTGCACATTTTACGATGATCGAGATTATTTAATAAAAGTTTTCTACTACGGCAACTATTTTTAGGTCGAAAATCGGTGACGGGCAGTGCGATCGGAGGAATGAAGGAGATGCAGGATATGATCGATTTTGCAGCAAAGAACAAAGTTGGCCCGACGTGGAGGTGATCGACATTGACTACGTAAACACGGCCATGAACGCCTTCGAAGGTCTGACGTAAAGTATCGATTTGTGATTGATGTTGCGAAGTCGTTGAAAGACGGTTAAGAAGTCTTGTTCTAACCCTATTGAGTACAAAACAAACTGGTGATCCTATCTCTGTCTTGTTGACTTTATTCAATCTCCGCCATAATTAGGGTTTTCTATTTCTATGTGGAACTCCAATGGATTGTGGTAATAACTATGAACAAAAGCTTGTCTATTTTTCGGGCATAAAATAAATGGAGAAAAGATACCGTCTAACCTAACGGTCGATTATTGTTGGGGATTTTAATATGCTTGGAGTTAGGTGTGGGTACGTTAAATAGGGACAGCGGCGGAATTACTTTTATTTTGTTCGTTTGCGCTGTTTGTTTTCTCGCAACCATAAATGTGTTCGACGTTCTTACATATTAATTGTACAATATGACAAATCCAAGTGTGCAGATGAAATGTGGACCATATATAAAGGTGTTTGACTTGTCTACCTAATTTGAGTATAATCCAACTCCATTTAAATTTTGACGGTTGGATCTCCTACACCCTACCCATGTTAAAACACTAACCATGCGAATTACGTTTATTTATTAAGTGAAGTTTGGTTAATACCAATTGGGCAGGCAAGCCCATATATAAATAGGGGGGGAATAGATTAAGAATATATGACCTTTTCTCTGTTTTTTGACTAATATATAAATCAGATCAATCCAGAATTTTCTTGAAAAATTAAATTTGGGCCTAGATAGTCAATTTAAGTGGTCCAGTCAAGCCAGGCCCAAATCCATTTCCCTTATAAAGTCCGAAGTAAAGTACTTGTGATTGAGGTTGATGGGCAGTTAGATGTCTTGTTATAAAAACCAAAGTACCAAGAAAACTGGTGATCTATCTCTGTCTTGCTTGTGTACATATATCTATCTCTATCCCATAATTAGGGTTTTCTATGTGCAACTAATTGGAATTAATGACTATGAACTAAAAGCTTGTCGTTTTTGGTGCACAGAATAAATGGGGGGAAAAGATACCATCTAAATCGAACGGTCGATTATTGTTGGGGATTTAATATGTTTGGAGTTAGGTGTGGATACGTTTAATAGGGACAGCGGCGGAATTATTTATTATTTTTTTTGTTTTTCTTTGCAACCATAAATGTGTTCGACGTCGTTACGTATTATTTATTGGGTTAATTACGAGTCAGGCCCTAATAATATTCTCAACTAGTGTTCAGGCCTCAATCAAATTCCATTTAGTATGAAGGACTTGCTTTTCAAAATTCTTAGAAAAAAATACACAAACTACGCGATATGACATATTTACCCCTAACAGATGCAAAATTACAAACTTTTGCCATCATTTTATCCAACGAGCTCGCTAATCTTCAAGCTCGATTTCCACCTATAATCTCGACATTCGTGAGCAGACGAGGTCCGACCCTGACCCGTCGTCGTAGTAGAGCTCGAAGGAGGCCACGGGCGAGGCGACAGGCTGCCGGAGCTTAACTTAATTTTTTGTTTTTCCAAATCACTTGGTGACGTATGACACATCTCTTCTAGTAAATAACAAATCGTCACACAAAAATACTACATCTTACATTAGAAATAACGATCCATATATTGTTAATAACACAGTCTGTATACAACCCATAGATCGGGAGAAAAAGAACGAAATCACAAAACGACACTAAAAATAGATGAAAACTGCATAAATCACGTCGTTTTTGACTCAATAAGGTAAAGTAGACCTCAATTTCTCATGGGTACCTCAAATTTATACCTATTAGTTGCAAGAAACGGATACTATATTTTCCCTAAATCGTGTAAAAAAGAAATACTTATAACATAAAAAAATAACAAATATCTTATGGTTAATAACTGATATTGACTTAGAAGTAACACGTCGCTGAAAGGTAATAACGCATTGTCTGTCGTAAATAACACATTATGTATACAACCAATGGATCGGGAGAAAAAGAACGAAAATCACAAACGACACTAAAAAACAGATGAAAACTGCATAAATCACGTCGTTATTGACTCAATAAGATAAAATAGACCTCAATTTCTCATGGGTACCTCGAATTTATACCGATTAGTTGCAAGAAACGAATATTATATTTTCCCTAAATAGTGTAAATAATAAATACTTATAACATAGCAAAAAATAACAAATGTCTTATAGTTAATAACAAATTTTGACTTAGAAGTAACACGTCACTGAAAGGTAATAACAAATTGTTTGTCGTAAATAACACAGTCTGTATAAAAGTAATGGATCGAGGAATAAAACGAAAATCACAAACGACACTAAAAAACAAGATGAAAAGTGCATTAATCATGTCGTCATTGACTCAATAAGGTAAAATAGACCACAATTTCTCATGGATACCTCGAATTTATACCGATTAGTTGCAAGAAACGTATATTATATTTTCCCTAAATCGTGTAAAAAATAAATACTTATAACATAGCAAAAAATAACAAATGTCTTATGGTTAATAACAAATTTTGACTTAGAAGTAACACGTCGCTGAAAGGTAATAACACATTGTTTGTCGTAAATAACACATCTGTATACAAGTAATGGATCGAACGGAATAAAACGAAAATCACAAACGACACTAAAAACAGATGGAAAACTGCATAAATCTCATTGTTTGTGACTAAATAAAGTTTTCCCGTCCTCAATTTCAGATGGGTCTTACTAATAAAGACGAATTTTTTATGTATCGAATGAATTCGTGCTTCCACCCCCAAATCAAAAATTTCGTCCAGAAATCGATTCAATATCAACTTTAACGGCCGAACAAGGTAAAAGCGACTGAATAAGATAAAATCGAATCAAACGAGTCTTAATATTAAAATAAAAAATAAGTCGGTAACCATGAAATTGAGAAATTTTAGCTTTCTCTAAGACTAAAACGTTTTTTAAGTGAGTAACAGTTTACAAAACAAATATAACACATATACATGTAAAAAAAACACTTCATTGAGAATATTCTAGAAGGTTCTACCGTCAGAGAATTTAACAGAATTGTCAGAGCATATTTACAGGACTTTCTCAAAATTGTACCACATTAATTGGAAATAATAACACACGTTAGGTTAAAAAAAACCACTCGAACTCAATTAATAACACACTGATCAATACCGATACCTCATAAATGTTATTTAGTACCACGTCAATAATTCGATTAATTCGTACAATAATACACTTTTATTTTGGATGTTTAATATGGATGTTCGTGTAAATATATAATTTGATGAAGTTTAATCACCACATTCCTTTAAAATACACATTAGGCGAAATTTGATGTCAATAGAAGATGTTGATCTCAATAGATATATAAACATGTAGTCCTCCATTGCAAAACATAGACTATCACATCTTTCAATGGAACATAACATTACAAATTGCACCACAAACATGTTCAAACGTCAAAATTAAGTACTAATAACATTTATAGACCACAAATACAAAATACTAAGCTCAAAACCCTAAATTCGAGGCACGAAACCCTAAACCCTAAACCCTAAACCCCGAACCTCAAAATTTTTTTAAGGTTGTAGAAATACCTGCACAAGTCGTGGATCATTCTCCCAAAATTTCATGTCGTAAACCCTTAATCTTAACCTCGAACCCGTAAGTCCTAATCCCAAAAACTATCGTCAATTTCATATGAATGTTGATAAGTTTCACAAAAATAACAAATGTCTTCAGGGTAATAACAAATGTTGACTCAAAAATAATAAAACGCTGAAAGTTAATAACGTCTTATTTGTCGTAAATAACACATTCTGTATACAAATAATGAATCGGGATAAAAAGAACGAAAATCACAAACGACACTAAAAAACAGATGAAAACTGCATAAATCACGTCGTTATTGACTCAATAAGGTAAAATAGACCTCAATTTCTCATGGTACCTCGAATTTATACCGATTAGTTGCAAGAAACGGATATTATATTTTCCCTAAATCGTGTAAAAAAGAAATAATTATAACATAGCAAAAAATAACAAATGTCTTATGGTTAATAACAAATTTTGACTTAGAAGTAACACGTCGCTGAAAGGTAATAACAAATTGTTGGTCGTAAATAACACAGTCTGTATACAAGTAATGGATCGAATGGAATAAAACAAAATCACAAGCGACACTAAAAGCAAGATGAAAACTGCATAAATCACGTCGTCATTGACTCAATAAGGTCAATTAGACCTCAATTTCTCATGGGTACCTCGAATTTATATCGATTAGTTGCAAGAAATGGATATTATGTTTTTCCTAAATCGTGTAAAAAAGAAATACTTATAACATAGCAAAAAATAACAAATATCTTATGGGTAATAACAAATGTTGACTTAGAAGTAACACGTCGTTGAAAGGTAATAACGCTATGTGTGTCGTAAATAACACATTCTGTAGTCAACCAATGGATAGGGGGAAATATAACGAATGTCGCAACGACACTAAAAACGGATGAAAACTACATAAATCTCGGCGTTATTGACTCAATAAGGTAAAATAGACCTCGATTTCTCATGGGTACCTCGAATTTATACCGAAGACTTGCAATTTATGTCGACATCTAGATTCGATTTACCATTATTTTTCGAATTTGCACCCTAATTAGACAAGCAAATTCTACCTCGTGCATCGTCAATATCATAATGAATCCAACATTACATGTCGAATCGATTGGATTGGTCAATCGGATTTTTTTGTGCTCGATTCAGTGTAAGAAAAATTAGTTTGAAAAAAATTCTGTTGATAACGTTTTGCAGTAGCAAAATAACACAATGTTGTTGAAGAATAACGTATCTGTTTTGTATAGTAACACTATGCTGTAACTGTATAACATACAATGAAGTAAAAGTGACGCTTCATATAAGACCAAAAAGCACGTCGTACTTTCGCTGGAAAAAAAAAGAGCAAAGGGTATTTTCGTCAAATTCTATTTTTGGGTCCTTTACTCAGATTTTTACAAAAAGTTGGTCTCTTAAACTTATTCATTTTCTGACAGGGTCTGACAGGTAAATGAAAAATTTAGGAAGGCCTGAACAGAAATCTTCCCTTATTTATTTACAAATATGACAAGAAATTTTTTTTATAGGGCGATTGGGTTGAGGCCTCCTTTTTTTAAATACGGACAAGACCTTTGTCAGAAAAAAAAATAATTTGAAGGACTCATTTCAGAATTTAAGTTAGAATTAAGGTGTTGGACGAAAATATCCTTATAAGGAGTAGTTATGAAGTGGTGTCCAGCGCCACAGTTCTGTTATCAAATTCCAGTATACTGTTATCAGTTATCACATAACAGAAAGTATTACATGAAGTGGTACTGTAAACTCATGAAGTGGTACGAGTTAAGAGGAAAGTGGTATTGTAGACCCATGAAGTGGTACTGGTGAATCGTGAAGTGGTACCGTAGACCCTCGAAGTGGTACTGATGAACAGTGAAGTGGTACAACATTTATAAACCATGAAGTGGTAAGATTGAACAGAGAAGAAGTGATACTATAGTCCCATGAAGTGGTACTATTGAACAGAGAAGTGGTATAGCGTTATAGACCCATGAATTCCCAAACATGTATCACTTCATGGGTCTACAGTACCACTTCTTCTCTGTTCAACATTACCATTTCATGGGTATACAATTCTGTCCACTTCTCTGTTCAATAGTACCACTTCATGAGTCTATGGTACCACTTCACTGTTCACCAGTACCACTTCATCGGTCTACAGTACCACTTCACTGTTCACCAGTACCACTTCGTCGGTCTACAGTACCACTTCATTTTTCACCCGTACCACTTCATGGGTCTACCACTTCATGAACATTGTATACCACGTCTTCATGGTTGCTTTGCACTTTCGAATAAGACGATGGCATGGTTCGTAATATTTTTTTGTTTATTGTGGGCAAATATGTCTTTTGTCATGGATTAAGTCCATATTTCTAAATAAAACTTAAATTTAGGTACTTTTATCAATATAAAATTTAAATAGAGTCTGAAATCAAAAGTAAACTTATAAATTGCACCTGACGTGTAATTACCCTTTTTATATCCTTTATCTAAGGGCTAATTAGATATCATGCCCTCTTAAGAAGTTTGAGTTGATTTCAGGCCCCTTTTATATTTTGAATAGGGTTAAGGACCCAAACTATATTTATATTAGGGAAAAGGACCCATTCATACTGTAAAGACACTTGTACCCCTTTTTTTATCTGAAATTACATCAAACTTTTTAGACCTAAATCTTAATGTGTTATTAAGTGGTATGAAAACCTATTTTATTGATATCTATTCAGATTGAACTGTTATTACTAAATCATCTGTAAATTTTATACGGTATATACCAATTAAGACACAAACTCAGTCCCAAAATCGATTTCCATACCAAAACCCTAAAGTTCGATTTCGCCCCTTTTTCGAGAAAACCCGACGCGATTTCGATCTATTTGCACCCTTAATCGACCATATTTTCATGCCAAAACCCTAAAGTTCGATTTCGCCCCTTTTTCGAGAAAACCCGACGCGATTTCGATCGATTTGCACCCTTAATCGACCAATCTTCGATGGCTCCGAAGAAGAAACACGTCAATAGCGAAGAAAGTGGCCGGAAGAAGGTTTCTGGGAAGAAGACAGTTGGTGGGAAGAAGCACGGCGTCGAACGCCGAGGAACTGGCCGGAAGAAGGAGAAGATCGACACTGGGAAGAAGAAATCCAATGAATCGAGCGAACGACGTCCAATAGGCATATGAAGTCGATGCCAACCCAAGTTCTTCCTGAAGAATATGGCCGAGATTAAGAAAGGGGCAAGCTCCGACCATTTAGAGGCGGTGGAGAGAACGCCGTTCGCGGCATTCCAGCGGCTAAACCCGTGTGAAATTCCCGGCGATATGTTAAAGGCAGTGCTTAGTCGACTAAATGGAGATGCCTCGGTTTTCAGGTTTGGAGAAGATTGTTTAGTTCCATTTTCCGTGAAAGAATTTTCAGTGTTTATGGGTCTTAGAGTGGAAGGTCAGTTTGTCGATTTCGCACATAAGTCTGGGTCTGAAGTAGAATTTGTGAAGAGGTATTTTCCCAATCGAAGCTTTAGTCGATTAGGTCGGGATGATGTCATTAAGAAAATGATAGAATTAAAAGGTCGGTGTGATCGGGTAAGTTTGGAGGATTTCAGTCGGATGTATATCCTGTTAGTGTGTGCGTTGAACCATGACCCTTGTTATTGTTTTGTTTGGCTGTGTTCAGCACTCTAAGTGTCTTGAATGATGGTGGCTTCTGCTTCGGTTTTTTCATGTATTTTTGGTTTTGAACTAGTTCTGTTTCATGGGCCTATTACTTCATCAATCTTTGTACAATACCAGATCACATGTAAAGTGTACCAGTTAAGTATAACTGGGTACCACTTTATACTAAACTCGTACCAAAAAAATAAGAACGTTCAAGAAGCTTCATGGGCCTAGTACTTCGTCCATTTTATCTCGTACCAGATCACATGTAAATTGTACCACTTAAGTATAACTGGGTACCACTTTATACTAAACTCGTACCACAAAATAAGAACGTTCAAGAAGCTTCATGGGCCTAGTACTTCGTCCATTTTATCTCGTACCAGATCACATGTAAATTGTACCACTTAAGTATAACTGGGTACCACTTTACTAAACTCGTACCACAAAAATAAGAACGTTCAAGAAGCTTCATGGGCCTAGTACTTCGTCCATTTTATCTCGTACCAGATCACATGTAAATTGTACCACTTAAGTATAACTGGGTACCACTTTACACTAAACTCGTACCACAAAAATAAGAACGTTCAAAAAGCTTCGTGGGCCTAGTACTTCGTCCATTTTATCTCGTACCATATCACATGTAAATTGCACCACTTAAGTATAACTGGGTACCACTTTATACTAAACTCGTACCAAAAAAATAAGAACGTTCAAGAAGCTTCATGTTCCATCAATCCGGATCCATATTTATACCATACCAAAACACATGTAAACTATTCCACTTTAGCATACTTTGATACCAATTTATACTCCAATCATAACATAAAATTAGAATATTCCAAAAGCTTCATGGACCGTTAGTGAATCTTGTCTCTCCATCTTTATATGATACCATATCACGTATAAGTTATACCACTTACTATATTTTCGTAACTATTTATACTATCCTGGTAACAATACATTACGAAATGATACCACATTAAGTTGTATTGATACTAGTTAATATATTATATGTACCACATTAATGGTTCGAATAATTTCGTAAATAAAAGTTTGTCTTTTCGGTTGTAGAAGAGTAAGATCATGGATATATATTCTTTTACGTATTTACACCACCAACTTCGTCCATTTTTGTCGCGTTTATGCAATACGTTAGTAGTCAAGTAATGAAGTTATGATCATGTAATATGTACACCTTACTCAATCGTAGACAACTAAGATGTATTTACATCACATTGATACTTCTCATTATGGTTTGCAACATATGTATCCTAATCAACATTATACGTCAATCATTGAACAAATCTCAAGATAATGAACCTTTAGTCGTAACCTCGAACCCGTTTACCCTAAGATCCGATACTCTAAAACATAAAACTGGAAACCCTAGCGCGTAAACTGTTATCTGTAACACATAAAGTGTTTCTGGTACCACATCATTAAGTGTGTACATACTACATCAAAGTTTGTTAATCCAGTGTTATTTATGATCTTGTATAGTTTGTCCTTTTGTCATTCATAATGGCTGTGAATATAACAAGCTTCGTTCATTATTTTGCTATGATTTCAGTCTGGAAACCACTTCTTATGGTAATTATACCACTTTAGTTTGTTTTGGTACCGCATCTTGTAAAATTAATACCAATTGAGAATAACTAATATCTCGTACCAGTTCGCATAACGTTTCTTATCGTTTCCATACCACTTTACGCGTAAAGCATATCTCTTTATGCTGTTTCAGTACCACATATCATAATATCTATACCAGATGATAATAAGTAATATCTCGTACCAGATCGATGTTATACCACTTTACGCCTCCACTATACCAATTTATGCTTTTCTGGTACCTCATCTTATAAAACTGATACCAGATGAGAATTAGTAATATCTCGTACCAGTTCGCATAACGCTTCTTATCGTTTCCATACCACTTTACGCATAAAGCATACCTCTTTATGCTGTTACAGTACCACATATCATAATATCTATACCATATGATAATAAGTAATATCTCGTACCAGATCGATGTTATACCACTTAACGCCTCCACTATACCAATATATGATTTTCTGGTACCTCATCTTGTAAAACTGATACCAGATGAGAATGAGTAATATCTCGTACCAGTTCGCATAACGCTTCTTATCGTTTCCATACCACTTTACGCTAAAGCATACCTCTTTATGCTGTTTCAGTACCACATATCATAATATCTATACCAGATGATAATAAGTAATGTCTCGTACCAGATCGATGTTATACCACTTTATGCCTCCACTATACCAATTTATGCTTTTCTGGTACCTCATCTTATAAAACTGATACTAGATGATGAGTAATATCTCGTACCAGTTCGCATAACGCTTCTTATCGTTTCCATACCACTTTACGCGTAAAGCATACCTTTTTTTGCTGTTTCAGTACCACATATCATAATATCTATACCAGATGATAATAAGTAATATCTCGTACCAGATCGATGTTATACCACTTTACGCCTCCACTATACCAATTTATGCTTTCTGGTACCTCATCTTATAAAACTAAGTATACCTCTTTATGCTGTTTCAGCACATATCATAATATCTGTACCAGATGATAATAAGTAATATATCGTACGAGATCGATGTTATACCACTTTACGCCTCCTCTATACCAATTTATGCTTTTCTGGTACCTCATCTTATAAAACTAAGTATACCTCTTTATGCTGTTTCAGTACCAGAGATCACAAAATCTATACCAGATGATAATAAGTAATATCTCGTACCAGATCGATGTTATACCACTTTACACCTCCTCGATACCAATATATGCTTTTCTGGTACCTCATCTAATAAAAGTGATACCAAGTGAGAATGAGTAATATCTCGTACCAGTTCGCATAACGCTTCTTATCGTTTCCATACCACTTTACGCGTAGTACCTCTTTATGCTGTTTCAGTACCACATATCATAAAATCTATACCAGATGATAATAAGTAATATCTCGTACGACATCAATGTTATACCACTTTACGCCTCCTCTATACCAATTTATGCTTTTCTGGTACCTCATCTTATAAAACTAAGTATACCTCTTTATGCTGTTTCAGTACCAGATATCATAAAATCTATACCAGATGATAATAAGTAATATCTCGTACGAGATTGATGTTATACCACTTTACGCCTACTCTATACCAATTTATGCTTTTCTGGTACCGCATCTTATAAAACTGATACCAGATGAGAATGAGTAATATCTCGAATACCGGTTCGAGTAACGCTTCTTATCGTTGATATACCACTTAATGCCTCTAATTACCACCTTACGCTCTTTTAGTACCTCATCATATAAAATTATAACAAATCAGAATAAGTATTATCTCGTACCAGTTCGAGTAAAGATTCTTATCGTAACAATACCACTTTACGCATATATTGTACTAGTTCTTGTGGTTTTCATACCACTTTAAGACTTTCTCATACCACATAACGAACACTCGTTTTAAACGATTTTTTTCTGCCGATTTCATTTTCAGTTCGTTAATCTTGATGACGAACGATTGAGTCACCTCTACGGCGCCACTTAATTTTCAAGCTATGGGTCTCTCCAATTTATGCATATTAGCTTTAATTTCGACCAAAAAAATTCTCGATTTATCTTAGTTGCGAAATAAATTTCTAGAGATTATTCCTCACAAACTTAAATCTGAAGACGTAAATATCATTGACATCATCGAGTGCACATCAAACTTGATTTTGTGCCCAGTATGGTCGAAAGTTTACGGCAAATCGATCGTTCAAATAGTTTTTTCGATTGATAACGTTTGACTAACATATTGTAACACAATATAGCGACATCGTACCTCTTTATATTACACCAACAAAGAGCATTTTTGTCAAATCAGAGATTGTGTCCTTTACGTTGAATTTAATTTAATGTGGGTCCTTAAACCTATACTTAATGAGAGTAGGGCCTGAGTCGAATCCAAAGTTACGGTGGGGCCTGAAATAGAAAGCCCCCTTTATCTAATGGGTTCGGATCTGCCACCTACCAGTCTACCTTTGACAATATTTTTTTTATATATATTTGTATGTATATATGTAGGATTTGCTAATTATCTAATAATTTTAAGGTAAGCAGTGACGCACTCAGCGTTTAAAAATTTCAAGATAAGCATCGACGCAATCTTTTGCAAGTAATTCTTGAAAATAAATGCAGATTGTGATAATTTTTCAACATCTAAGAAGCGTTACCTCACAATTCTTGAAAATAAAGACATTTATTTACATACATCGAGAAGATGGGCAAATAACATATTTTTCTGTAGGAAATTGCACAAAAAGAAAATAAAAATTTCAAAGTTATCTCGTAAACGCAACCTTTACTTTTCCATCAATAAAGAAAAAATGGACAATGTATTTGACCTTCAAAAGAAAAGGAAAAATAAAATGAAGAAGAGGAAAAACCTACTACGTTTCTTCTGTATAAATATTAACTCAACAGACCGTAGTTCACTCAACAACTAAGACATACATTACTGTGTTTTCTCTGTAGCTGAAACACCCACAAAATGGCAAAATCGCCAGAAACAGAGCACCCACTGAAGGCTTTTGGCTGGGCTGCTAGGGACCCATCTGGCGTCTTTTCTCCCTTTAACTTCTCAAGAAGGTTTGTTCTATTGATTCTTGAATAAATAATCAAAGTCCATCTTCTCCCTCTTTTTCTTTCGATTGGATCTATGATGTTTTTTTCTGGAAAGTAAACTCACCCGTGTTTCTTGGTTAACTCTTTAAAAGGGAAACTGGTGAAAACGATGTTCAGTTCAAGGTTCTCTACTGTGGGGTTTGCCATTCAGATCTTCACATGGCGAAAAATGAGTGGGGTTTCACCCAATACCCTATTGTTCCTGGGTAAGAAAAATAGTAACAGTAAAAGGTTCAATTTTTTTCATCTTCTATTTCCTTATTACAGTGGGTGGAATCTTAGAATCTTTAGGATTAACAGTAAAAGATTCAATCTTTTCATCTTCTATTTCTTTATTTCAGTGGCGGAGTCTTAGAATCTTTAGGATTAAGAGTAAAAGTTTCAATCTTCTTCATCTTCTATTTCGCTACTTTGGTCGGTGGAGTCTTAAGAATATTTAGGATTAAGAGAAGATTAAATCTTTTTTATCTTCTCTTTCCCTATTTTGATGGTGTGTAGTCTTAGAATATTTAGGATTAAGAGTAAAAGTTTCGATCTTTCTCATCTTCTCTTTCCCTATTTCTTATGATCTCTAGCTTGTTTAATCTGCAATGGAAATTGATCGCTTCAGCGATATGTAATTGATCGAATTCCACCATTACAACAGACACGAAATCGTCGGAGTAGTGACCGAAGTAGGCAAGAAAGTCGAGAAATTCAAGATCGGTGACAAAGTAGGCGTAGGCTGCTTAGTGGGCTCTTGCCGAAAGTGCGAGCAGTGCAATAACGACCTCGAAAACTACTGTGCTAAGCAGATCTTCACGTACAGCATGCCTTACATTGACGGCTCAATAACCTACGGAGGCTACTCAGACATAATGGTGGCAGACGAGCACTTTGTCATACGTTGGCCCGAGAATTTCCCCTAGACATCGGCGCCCCACTCTTGTGCGCGGGAATCACCACTTATAGCCCTTTGAGGTACTATGGGCTCGACAAGCCTGGGCTCAGCGTTGGGGTCGTCGGGCTCGGCGGGTTAGGCCACTTAGCCGTGAAGTTCGCCAAGGCTTTTGGGACCAAAGTTACGGTGATTAGCACTTCTTTGAAGAAGAAGGAGGAGGCGATTGGTAAGCTCGGGGCAGACGAGTTTATCGTAAGCACAGATCCTCAGCAGTTGCAGGTATGGGTTAACGTTATTGTGGATAGAGAATTTAGGGGTGACAATCAATATGTTAACTTTCAAAATTAAGCAATTTAGGGGCGCTATACGTCAGGATCCTAGACTTTGTTCCGAAATTGCTCAAATTTGGAAGTTACTGTCCGTATATACTATGCGCGAGAGTCCTAGCATTTGAGTCAAAATTTAGGATTCGGGGTATAATGTCACACCTGAATTGCTTAATGTTGAAAGTTATTTTCTGTATAATGTCACCCTTAAATTATTTGTCCCTGTGATCAGTTATAGTTTGTTTGATGGTACCTGCTACTCGAATACCCCACCTACCCATAACATTAGTTTGTATATCGTATGGAAGTGAACTCTATTACTTATGCTCTCAATGAGAACATATTGGTAATAATGAAGTTGATGGCAGTAAATATCGGCTTTTTTTTGCAATAGGCTTCGATGGGTACGTTGGACGGTATCATAGACACAGTTTCCGCCGACCATTCTATTCTGCCATTACTGGGATTGTTGAAGCCTCACTGTAGGATCGTCCTCGTTGGTGCGCCCGAGAAGCCATTAGAGTTGCCTGCTTTTCCTCTGATTGGCGGTAATAAGCGCAAAGATGAACCCTTTTTTTCTTTTCTCTTTTTTGGGAAAAAATGGGAGTTAAGAGATTTTATGTGATGGGTATTGTTATTGTATTGTATGTAGGCCGTAAATCGGTGTCGGGCAGTGCGATTGGGGGGCTGAAGGAGACTCAAGAGATGATTGATTTTGCTGCGAAGCACAACATATTGCCAGATGTGGAGATGATAGACATCGAATACGTAAACACTGCCATGGAACGCCTTTTGAAGTCTGACGTTAAGTACCGATTTGTGATCGATGTTGCAAAGTCGTTGAAGAAGGCCAATTGAGATAGTGATGGAAAAGACAGCTGTTATTATTGGATGTGTTGCTCTGTTTTGACCTTTTTTCTTGTGTTCTTGGTATATGAGCTGAAGTCTTGTGTTTTTTCAAGGTGAATTTTGGGATGGTGATGATTCTTCTGAGCATGAATAATGAAACACTTAGTTTTTATTTGCATTTTGTCTTGAAATGGCACAGGCCAGCCATGAAGTTGTTAGAAAAACCCACTAATTATTACATTTAGAGGACATCGAAGAGTTCAATAACACATTTCAAGTGGAATTCCGTTCTTCTCCGCCTCCTCCAGCTTCATTTTCTTCTTCTTCTCATTCTCCTTCCCCCTCCTCCTTATCCTCCTCATCTTCTTGTTCTTCTCCTTCTCTTCCTCCTCATCCTCCTCCTCCTTCTCATTCTCCTTCCCCTTCTTCTCCTTATCCTTCTCCTCGTCCTCCTCATCCTCCTCCTACTTTTCCAACGTCACCTTCTCATATTTCTCCTTCATCTTCATCTCCATCTCCCTCTTCTCCCCCTCCTCCTTCTCCTCTCCATTCCCCTTCTTCTCATTCTCCTCCTCCTTCTCATTCTTCTGCTCATCCTCCTCATTCTGCTCCTTCTCCTTCAGTCCTTCTCCTTCTCCCCCTCCTCATCCTCCTCCTCCTTCTCATTCTCCCGCTCTCATTTTCCTCCTCCTCCTCCTCCTTCTCTTGCTTCTTCTTCTGCTCCTCCTCCTCCTTCTGTTCTTTCTCCTTCTCCTTCCATCATTCTCCTCCTCCTCATTGTCTTACTCCTTCTCATTTTCCTCCTCCTTATTCTCCTTTTTCTCATTCTCCTTCTTTCCTTTCTTCTCATTCTCCTCCTTCTTTCTTCTCATTCTTCTTGTTCTCCTCCTTCTTCTTCTTCTTCTTCTTCTTCTCCTCCTCTTCTTCTTCTTCTTCTTCTTCTTCTTCTTCTTCTCTTCTTCTCCTTCTTCTTCTTCTTCTTCTTCTTCTTCTTCTTCTTCTTCTTCCCCTTCTCCTTCTCCTCCTCCTCATTCTCCTTCCCCTTCTTCTTCCTTTCTTCTTCACCTTCCTCTCCTTCTCCTCCTTCTTCTTCTTCTTCTCTTCTCTTTCTTCTTCTTCCTCCTCATTCTTCTTTCTTCTTCTTCTTCTTCTTCTTCTTCTTCTTCTTCTTCTTCATCATCACCATCTCCTTCTTCTCCCTCCTTCTCATTCTCCTCCACTTCTTTCTCCCCATTCTTCTCCTTAATCTCATTCTCCTTCTCATCATTCTCCTCCTTCTCCTCCACCTCTACCTTATTCTCTTTCTCCTTCTTCTCTTTGTCCCCTCCTCCTTTTCTCATTCTCATTCTCATTTTCCTCCTCCTTCTCCTCATTCTCCTCCTCCTCCTCCATCTTTATTATCCTTCTCCTCCTCCTCCTCCTCCTCATTCCCCTCCTTTTCACTCCTCCTCCTCCTTTTCTCCTTCTTCTTCTCCTTTTCATTCTCCTCCCCCATCCTCCTCCTTCTCCTCCTCCTTATTCTCGTCCTCCTCCTCCTCCTCCTCCTCCTCCATCCCCTCATCCTTCTTCTCATTTTTCTTCTTCTTCTCTCCCTACTCCTTCTTCTCCTTCCCCCTTCTCGTTGTCCTCCTTCTCCTACTTCGTCTTCTTCTCCTTCTCCTCCTTTTCCTTCTCATCCTCATCCTCCTCCTTCTACTCATGCTCCTTCTCCTCCTGCTGTTGCTCCTTCTCCTCCTCCTTTACCTCCATCTTCCCATCCTCCTTATCCTTCTTATAATTCTCTTTCTCATCATCCTTCTCCTTCTCCTCCTCCCCATCCTTCTCTTTCTCCTTCTTTCTGTCCTTCTCCTTATGCTTTATGTGATAGCTTCCGCTTTGGGGATAATGACCCTTACTGGCTATAGGGTGTTGATATCTGTTGGGTTTTTTGTATAGGTTTTTCGGTGTTTTGGACCGACGATTGTGTGAGTCCTTATCTGACGTGGTGATGTGATACCACTTGCTTGACTTGATTTATGATGCGGATTGTTGTCTGTTGGTCTTAGTTATTGCATAAACTTGGTACCAGGTAGTAGTAGCCCGAATGGCCACGTTTGGGTGAGTGAGAGTGGGAAAAATCGAGTAGTAGCCCGCGGCTTGGCACACCGCGGTGAGTGAGGCCCAACGAATGCACCCTTCCCGCGCCCACTATTGATGATAGTCGAAGGGTGGTCGTTGGGGAGATTTGGCCAACGTCATCGTGTGTGGGATATGCATATGTTTTAGTAGTGGTTGTGTCGTTTAGTTTCATGGTCTAGAGTACGGTGATAGACTAGTCTGAGCTCTCGACGATGAGTTTGGTTCGAGGGAGGAGTGGCCACCCACGCGTCGTTGTTGGAGAATTTAGGGGTTTCTGATTATATGGCCGGATATTCTCTAGAATCGTGTGCGGAAATTCACTTTCCAAAGACAATATTTGGACCATATTTTCGAGTTGGGGACCATATTTGTGTGTGAATTATTAAGTGTTTAAGTCGATTGTTTGATCTGCTATCTATAACCCAAATATTTTCAGTTGTGTCTATTCATAAATAGACAAAACTCATTTAAAGGTGGTGCCTGTTTATTAAGTCATCACACCTATTCGCCATGCACACCTATTCGCCCATGCACAAGGGTTTCCGGTTCCGAAATAAAACGATTTCCGAGCGTGCACTCCGCTAAAATATACAACAATCCTCCTCCATTTTAGAGTAATTCCTTGAAGACAATCAACACAAAACAAAACTGATGCATAAATGAAAATATCATAAAAGATTGATTTTCCACTTTAGTACACTACACTTTCCAAATACTAGAGAAGATAGGGTGTTCTACGAATTGAACCCTTCGACCCATTTGAATACATGAAGATAATGCACACATAAGTTTTCAGAATAAACAAAACCAAACCTGACACTATTATAAGCCATGTGTCCATATCCATTCATGAATGTACGGAATCTCAGTCCAAAGATTCTTGAAGCGGCAAACTTCACATTCATATAGGTAGCTTCTTTCGTCATGCATCTGCACCTACACTTTTTCAAAGAAGCTATTAAGATTATACTTCAACCTACTGTCATGCAGATCCGAGTACACACCTCTGGGATGATATGTAAAACACTATGTGCTCCAATTTTTAAATGTAAGCTTTCCACATTGAATCCAAGCTCTACTGTTTAATTAGAAGGGAATTGGGTATCTTACCCTTAGAAATTATACGGACTTCAATCCTACCCGAATTGCAGACTTATTCACCAAGTCTCTAGCCAACCCCTTCGTCAAGTGGTCTGCTAAGTTTTGTTGTGATCTAACATAGTCAACAGAAATTACCCCATTCATGATTAATTCACGAATCATGCTATGTCTAATACCTAACTGTCATCATGACTTTCCATTGTACGTATGACTATAAGCCTTTGCCAAAGTGGCAGAGCTATCAAAATGGATCGATATAGGTGATATTGGTTTAGGCCACATCTCATAAACTAAGTTCCTTAGCCAACTCTAGCCGTTATGAGTCTTTCGGTCATTGCATATTGTTGCAATTCAACTTCATTCTTATAAATCATAAATTTATCCAATGCTTCATGTCTAGTATGTAATAAATAAACATAACAAAAATGCATCATCTATATACGTAGCAAAATATCGTTTGTTACCTAAGGAAGGAGTTGCATGCAAATCACATAAGTCATTATGAATTAATTCTAGTACTACTGAGGCATGCATCACTTTACGAAGAGGTTGCCTAGTTATTTTAGTTAGCATGCAAGTCTTACATTTTTCAATATTTATATCAATGCAGGTATTCAACCTTCCTTTGACATTTCATATATTCTTCTATACTAAACATGTCCTAGTCTAGCATGCCAAAGCACATAATCATTAATTTTAGACATGCCATAAACGCAAATTATTGTAAAAATGCTTTAAAAATTCAACATAAGTATATGATAAACGTATTTTAATGCGTTTATTGTAGTAATTATGGGTGTTATGATAGAATTTTCATAATCATTTAATGCACTTATTCGCTCTATTTACATCGATTTTCATATTGAAGGACCTTAGGACGGCTATCAGGCGAAAAGGAGCGAAAACGAGGCAAAACGGAGAAAAGGCGACGAAAACAGGCAACCGTCACGACCGTGACACATCGTGCATGCGGCCGTGACCAGGGACAAAAGCCAAACAAGAGCTAGTCACGGCCGTGAATCCTGTTACACTAGGCCGTGACAACGGGCAGTGAGCGACGAAGTCCAAACAGAAGAATGTCACGGCCGTGAATGCTAATGCACCAGATCGTGAACCACGGCAGATAGTCGAGGTTCAGACAGTCACGGATGTGAAGCCCAGTGCACTTGGCCGTGACACAGGGCAGAGAGCACGCGAAGTAAATCGATGATTATCACGGCCGTGAAGGCCCATGTCCCAGAACGTGAAGCTAGCGAATTTCAGTATAAAAGCCTGGTTTCGATTCAAAAAGAGGAACACCCTTTCAACACTCAGCCCCAATCAATTAGAGACGAAAAAAACCTCCAAGAATAGGAAATTACGTCCCGAAGTGCAGGAGACGGATCAACGACGAACTCACGCCGAATTGAACGAGGGACGAAGAATCATCCGCGATACCATCCCAGATCCATCAGTACTCAAGATCATGAGTCTTCCTTCCTTGTTTTCTATTTCTTTCGCTGTTTTTCCATCAATTATGAGTAGCTAAATTCCCTTTTTGTTTGGAATTAGATGAATGCTAGGTCGATTCGTACTTAAGACATATATAATTCGTGACTCGTGTGTTTTGACTATTTATCTATCTATGAAAGTGTTCTTCGCTTTAATATGTCTATGTGTTAAAATGAATGTGTGGAAAATCGTTCAGGGCGACAGCTAAACAACGATTAGGCCGTTCGTAGAGGATATGATTCGAGTATAGGGCGACAGCAAATACGATCCTCGCCGAATAATTGAATCTTAGATCCCCGCGAGCATCTAGGGCGACAACAAATTCGCTAGTGGGTAGAAAATTACTGTGATTTAGTTAAGAATCAAGTAGGAACGATATTTTATTATCTTAGTCGATAGTACCTAGCAAGATTCGAATCCCGAGTATATTATTTTTATCTAAAAGCACTCTCACCATTTAAGTCCCGTTCTTTAGATCTCTCGCTGCTTTAAGGTTGGTTTTTTAGGTTAAGTAGTAGTATAAGAATTTGCACTTTATTTAGGCTATCTATCGAGTCGATAGGTTATTACCAGTAATCAAGTTCATTCCTCGTGTTCGATACTGGTTTACTCACATTACTGTAGTACAAAATAGGTTCACCTATCGCACGTTGGTGATCGTAATTACGTACTCGTTTTATTTATCACTTGTAGCACCTGCACTTTATATTAGTACACCACGTGTCGATCAACATAGCATTATTATAATAACCAAAAAACCGATAAAATTACCAAATTTTGTCAATACAAATTATCGGACTCAAACACCTGCTTGTAACCACATTTGTTCAAGACCGGTTCAGAAACTAAATTCTTACGTAATTTTGGTACAAACAACACATTACTTAAAGTAATAGCTTTCCCAGAAGTAAATTCTAAAACTACGATTCCTACACCAACTATTGGAGCACTTGACTCGTTACACATATATAAAGAAGATCCATCTTCGACTGATCGAAAATCCTTAAACCAGCATCGATCTTTACATGCATGAGTTGTGGCACCCGAGTCAATCCACCATGCTTCATCATCATCATCATCCTTGATTAGGGTTAGGGTTTTTAGACCCTTCACTCGAACTGCTTGCTCCGTTGTGTTCCTTATTTGACCACCACCCTTAACCCGACACTCCTTTTTGAATGACCGGGTTTTTCACATTTCAAACAAGCCACTTTCGGTTTTTTGTCGGAACCACCACGATTCTCACCATGGCCCTTGCATTTTTTTATCGTATTTGGCATGATTCTCCACCATGTTAACACTCGGTGTACTAGCACTGTTCTTCCCCTTTGATTGGTCACTTTCCTGCGCCCTAAGAGATTCCTCTATAAGCAAATGACTACCCAATTGTAAAAGGGAAAGTTCCTCTTTTTTATGCTTGAGAGTGTGCTTGAAATCCTTCCATGAAGGTGGCAATTTATCAATTATACTCGAAGCCGATATTGCCTCATCCATCACAAATTGGTATTGCACGAATTGGCCAAGGATACGAAGTATCTCATTGTATTGCTCCATTACTGGTCTTGCATCGGTCATTTTATAACTATTAAAATTACTAACCAGGAAGTTCTTGCTTGATGCGTCTTCTGCCATGTACTTTGCTTCGAGATCATCCCACAGGTCTTTAGCAGATTCAAAATTTTGGTAAACGTCGAATAATGAATCCGACATACCGTTCAGAATATGTCCACGACAGATGTAATCGTCGTTCTCCCATTTGTTCCTCTTCCGAGTAGCCTCTAGCGTTTCGTTTTCTTCAACCTATGGCATGGGCGTGCTCAACATGTACACCACCTTTAGGGTTGTTAGGAGGAAGTGCATCTTCTTCTGCCAACGACGAAAATCCACCCCATCGAAGTTGACGAGTTTGCAGAACTTCGCGATCATATCTCTCACAGATTCGGCCATTTAACCAACCAAAGTATTGTCTTTGGTTGTTGGAGAATTTAGGATTTTCTGATTATATGGCCGGATATTATCTAGAATTGTGTTTGGAAATTCACTTTCCAAAGTCAATATTTGGACCCTATTTTCGAGTTGCACCAAATTTGTCCCAGGATAAGACGATTATTTCCTGCATTTTTGTGAGTTCTTATGTGTTTAAGTCGATTGTTTGATATGCTATATATAACCCAAATATTTCCAGTTGTGTCTATTCATAAATAGACATAACTCATTTAAAGGTGGTGTCAGTTTATTAAGACATCACACCTATTCGACATGCACACCTATTCGCCCATGCACACCCTTTCGAGTGAAAGGGTTTCGGGTTCCGAAATGAAACGATTTCCAAGCGTGCACTCCGCACCTCCTAACTCGTGTTTGCTTTATTTCCACTTACGCTAAAATATACAACAGTCGTTGACGTGACTCTGTGGATTATATTGATTTATGTGTACGTCTTGAGGTGGTTTTTATAATATTGATTATATGAGTGATGGTGCGATTAGTTGGTTATCGGGTTGTCGTGAAGGACCCGCCTTCTGGAAGAGAAAGTGTGTTCGTCTTTATCCATTCACTGAGCTAGTAGTTGCTCACCCCATTATTTATATTCCCCTTCCAGGTTGTTGACTTTCCTTGGACGTACCATTTTGCGATCGTACTTCCGCTGCCGTTTTCTCCATATTGGGTACAAAGCCTTCTTTTGTTGGGTCTATTGGCAGTGTTGTTTGGGAAGGAGATTTAATTGTAAATTCATTCCTACGTTTGATCAATTTGGCGATGTAGTGTTATATTTTGTAAAAACCGTCCTTGAATATATATATACGTTCGTTCGTTCGTTTGATTTCCTCCTCTTGTTTTATTGTCTTACTACGATAAGCGAATGGATATCAAGCCCTGCGTTTATTGAGAAACACGGCGGCTGTCGCGCAGGTCGGAACTTGACAAGTATAGTATTATTTAGGAAACAAGAAGCCCGAATAATAATTATATACTACCAAAATTAATGGCTAATTTCTATTAAAATGAACGGTCCATATCGTGTAATAATCAGACACCAAAATAAAAATGAAAATATTATGAAATATTGGAGAATAAAATATTGGAGTGGATGTATATGGAGTGGTTAAATTAGAATGGGACATATGGGATTATAAATTAGTAGCATTTATTTTATGAGAATGTAATATTCTATTTTGTGGTGTAATTTGAGAAATTTGCCTATAAATAGGCACATTGAGTTGTATTGTAAAAATACACTAAGTATTGAAATTATTCATGCTTCCTCTCTCTAAATATTTCTCTCTATAATTATTTTTGTTGGTCCCGATTGCACCAAACAAGGAATCAAATAGGCTTTAATGGAATGAAAAGGGAGAGGTTCTCACCTTCAAGTGTGTGTATTGTGTGAAAAATAGGATAAGCCTTTTGATCTTTGATTACCTTTCAAATTGTGTTGGTAAAATCTTATATACCACATTAACCCTAGGTATATTAAGGCCCAAACACTAAAAATTTAAATAATTACATTCTAATCCAAAGCCCAAGCTACAAAGATGATTACAATATTAAACCCAAGACTTAAACTATTGACACAATCTATAAATATCCTAACAATCTCCCCCTTTGTGTCAATTGTTGGGAGTCTGGAACTGGGGCGTTGTGATGGTGGATTAGCGAGTGTGTGTTTCGCGAAGTCCTTGCTTGAACTCGAAGGCGCGGAGATTCCTTCGAAGGACTATCGATCAGCTATAGCGTCGATGAACTTCGCGAACTTGGATCGGCAGTGTGGATCTTCTCCGAAGGATGCGGCAAATCCTCATGAGTTTGTCTTGGATGATGTGAGCGTCCCATCTGAGAATTTTGTCACTTCGGAGCAGCGCAGTAGCCTCATCTTTCCCTTGTAGTTCGAGTAGGCGACCGCCGGATCATCTCCGTCGATCACATCGCCTTCTCGGTAGTCGTCCGCGTTCTTGAAAATGGGCGAGTTAGGTTCACCTTCTTCAGGTTGTGCTCCACCGCCATCTGCAGATCATGGGTGGCGAAGAATCTGACCTGTCGGAGCATATGGCGCTTGAGAGCTATGTAGCCCATGGTGACCGGTTCAGCCCGTACGAGATGTCCCGAACTTCTGAGGACGAGTCTGAACTGCTTCATGGATTCCAACATGTTGTACAGATCCCTAAGCGCAGAAATTTGAAGTCCGTCTCGCTTACTTCACAGTAGCTCTCGTCCTGCCTCATCACCGTGAACACTGGATAGTGAACACGTCTTTTCGACTCTTGGCGAAGGTCAGTGACTTTGTAGATGGGGCCCCGATTCATTTCCAGAGCGATATTTTCTTCATCGACAGCGTCCTCTTTGTGCACTTGTGGCAAAGAAGGCTCCATCGATAGAGCTTCTTCTTTTCCTCGCTCCAATTTTGAATGTTCATCAGCTCATATTCGTTGAAGGTCGTGATGATTTGATCCTTGCGCTGCCAGATCCTCTTCCTGATCTCTTCTTGAAATGGCGTGGTGATCTTCTTATTTTCCCACGGTGCTTCTGGTATATCCGCCGTGGGCACATCCGGTTGAGCAGCAGGAGCCTCAGCTTGCTGTGCTTGAAATTGTAGGATGTTCTCGAGCTCGGCAGGTTCAGCGTCGTACTCCTCTCCGTTCTCGTTTTCTGCAGTGTTGATTAGAGTGAGCGAGGCTTCCTTTAGCAGACGTCGAGCATTTTCCACCAACTCCTGGCTGCTATTGCATCGGCGGGTGTGTACAGCCATTCATCGTTAAAGATGTAGGCCTCGATCTCGTTCTGTGCGCAGTAGACGTCCTCGGAAGCCATGTTGGAATTGGTATTGAGAGGGTATGGCTGTTGTAATATCCGTGAAATAATGGATTATTTTTATGTTCGAAATTTATGAAGTTAATTTACGGATAAAATGAACTCTTCGAAAGTGAGCCGGAAATAATATTTAGGCCGAGAGTTAAATAAAATAATATGGGTCGAAATATTAGAAGAGCCCAATAGGTAATAGGAACTAAAAATATTATGGGCTAAAAAGGGAATTAAGGCCCAAATTTATAAATAGATGAGAAGTAAAAAAGGTCCAAGTTAATTATTAAAAAAAATTACCCAAATAAAATATAAGGATGAGATTGATTAAGGACAAAGGAAAGACACATCACACCTTGTACTTATTAAGTAAAATACACATATTTAATTTTAATGGAATCAACATCAATAATTGAATGAACAAAAGTTTAAAAGGAGGTTGTGGAGATGGTAATACACGTTGGAATGTTGTCATCACCTAACCACTTGACAAATTAAAACCCTCATTGGTGAATGGAATGAAAGTAACATGTGAGAAGGCAACAAAGAAATAAATATTTTACTTCATGGTATGGAAAGTGACGTTGAAGCCATACATCTACATAATGATTAGCTAAAATAATATCTTTGTGGTCAAAGAGGAAAAACGATATATAGATGCAAAGGAAAACAAAACTCATGTTCGAACTTCAAGAAAACAACGAAATGACAAAGAAGGATTTGGGCAAATTCTATTCGATCTCTCAATTTAGGAAGTTGTTCGAACTAAGATAAGGTGGTAAGGACTTCATTTGATGAGTTAATTTTCCTATTAACTTATGTATCTAACATATTACATGGTTTATTGTTATAGCCGAAGTAGAGCACAGTGAGGTGTGCACGAAACTAAGGAGTAGTAGAGTTCGGCTACTTCAACACCATTAACAACTAGTTAATATAGCTTGGAAGTAAGGTAGGTGAAGATCATCTACATGCGTAAACCAAATTAGGGTCGGATCTTACGTTTTGCATGTTCTCTTTCGAATTTATACGTATTTATGTGCTAAACGTGAAATTCTTGCATGACTTTTGTGATAATGCTTACATGCTAAAATTCGACCATCTTAATACCTTAATCTTTATGAAGATTAGGTCCATGAAACATAGAAAGAGTTTTAGAAGAGTTTTGATTAAGAGTAGAACAACATTTGTGGAAGATTAGTGTTTCTAGGGTTTCTTTATCCATTTCGTCCAAGAGGTTCATAAATTCATATCTCATAATCTAGAATTCAGATTAAAAATCCCTTTGGCCAGAGTCAGAATGTGCAAGTTCTTTATCTATGGTTAAAATTTAGGTCCATCGGACATCGTTTACCCCGTGAACGTTGAGAAATACTAAACTGTCGCAAAACAGCCGTAAAAATAGTTTTTTTTTAAATTCGAGGACTAGACTGAATATTTTTAAAAAAAACTGAGGGCTGAGAATGTAAAATCCGAACAGGGAATGTTTTAAAGAAATATAAAGCTTTTGGGGCAGATTTGAAATTCGGAATAAATAATTGGGGCCCTTTGTGTAAGGTGGACTAGATCGAAAGTTTTAAAATCTGGGGCTGAGAATGTAAAATCCAAACATGGGAGATTTTTAAAGAAAGATAAAGATTTCGGGGCAGATCCGAAATTTTTAAAGATTTGGGGCAGATCTGATATTTAGGAAAATTTTCGGGTCGTATCTATAAAGTAAATTATGAGAATTTGTGGTTTTAAATGCAAAAAAAAAAAAAACTTTAGTGTTATTTAGAAAATTGGATGTTAGAATTTTAAAATATATTAAATTAAGGATCAATGTGAAATTTGGTTTTAAGGTGAAAAGTTAAATTTAGGAAATCTTAGTGAAATTTCGGGGAGAGTTAGGTGATTAAGATTTCGGGCCGATTAAATCGGAACGTGGGCTTCGGCCCAAAATTATTTGGTGTATGATAGTTTTTGATCGGGCCGGGATTATATCTCGAACCGATATGTTGTTATTTAATATGTGGTATTTCATATGTTACATTTTACTTGCATGTCATTTGCATACATGTAGTACGAGGGGAGTTATAACCGTGTGGGGTCACGGTAACATTTTATAGTGTCAGTGAGTGAGGTAAAGTGATCGATGTTGATTGTTAGGCTATGATTCGATGAAGCGCTCGCGGTTGAGACCGAGATGGGACCGCATGTCATTATTTCAGGTGCGGTTGAGACCGAGATGGGGCCATTACCACTTGCCATTGTTATGTTATGGTTGAGACCGAGATGGGGCCGTACTATCATGGCATTATATGACATTTATGTGTGGATTCGAGTCTAGCCTAGGTCCCTGTTTATGAGTTGAGAGTTGAAGTAGGAACGAGCTTATGCTCGAGAAATGTCGAGCGTGCATTTGTGAGGTGTCGGGTTTGGAATGTGAGAGCATTTGCATTCATGCATATTTTCATCTACTGGGCAAAAGCTCAGGGTTTACGTGTGTAGGTAAGGCGGCTGATGGCGGTGACTCCACGAACTTTGATGGGCGGCGCAGTACATGGGACGCGACCTGTAGAATGAATTTATGTTTTGTGTTTTAAGTTTGGGCTTGGACCTCCTTGGGTTTCGGCCCAATGAATAAAAATATGTTTTGAGTTTGGACTTATGAATTTAAACCTTGAACGTATTTGTATTATTATGTTTAAAAATCTTAACTAAATGGGTTTCCGCTGCTTACGCTGCGAAAATCCGCCAAAATACATATCTAGGAAGTCGGGTTGTTACAGTTGGTATCAGAGCATTAGGTTATAGATTCTGTAGACTGTCCATGTACTGCCGCTCAAAAGCCGGGAGAACCAGCCGCGCTTGTAAGTTTTTACGCTTTTATGTGATTGTTATTGATTTGATTTATGGTTTATTTATTTATTGTAGAAGTAAGTTGAAAATGGTGAGAACACGTAGAGAAGTGGGCGAGTCGAGTCGTTAGGGCAGGATCTAAATCTCCACCAGAGGAGGACCGCTCTACCATCCATCGATTGACTGAACTTATTCAGCAACAATCGAATCAAATCCATGATCTGATCAATCACCGGAGCTCATCTGAGCACCGTCCGTCTCCACAGCCCGACCGTTTGGAGATTATTGGGGATCGTTTCCGCAAACTTAATCCTCCGATCTTTTCCGAGGTCACGAACCCCGCTGAAGCCGAGGATTGGATCGCACTATTGAAGACCTCTTCATATAAGCCGTGTACCGAACGAGGAGAAGACGTTATGTGCCGTTTCCCTACTTCGGGGGAATGCACGTGTCTGGTGGAACACCGTCAAGGTGTTGGAGGACCCAGTTACTATGACTTGGGAACGCTTCAGGGAGCTCTTCTACGACAAGTACTTCACTGCTCACGACCAGGAGCAGAGAATGTATGAGTTCATGAACCTGAAGCAGGGGAGTATGTCGGTGCCCGAGTACATCCGCAAATTCGATGAGTTATCTCGCTTTGCTCCTCACCTCGTAGCCACAATGCTCTGAAGGTAACGCATTTTCTTCGGGGCTGAAACCAGAGTTTTATCGGGATCTAACCGTGGCGGGAGTACGCCAGTTAGAGTTTCGACATGCGACGGAACGGGCATTGATTACGGAGCAGGCGGAGGGAGTTGTGAGGGAGGCCCAGGAGTCTAGTAGGAAGAGGGAAGCATCACAAGGAGGCGGAAGTTCCAAACGGCCATTCTTTGGAAGGGGTCCAAAAAAACAGGGGCAACCGAACCAACCAACAGAACTGGCGTCCGACGTTCAACCAAGGAGCTAATACGAGGGCCACCAAATCCAGCACCACGATGCCCAGAGTGTGGAAGAAAATCATGTCGGAGTCTGTTTCGGACAACGACCGTGCATTGCTACCAATGCGGGCAGCCCGGACATTACGCTCGAGACTGTCCCAGAACTCAGCAGCTACTTCCGCACCCGCCACAGAACCAGCCACAGAATCCAGTCCGACCACCGCCAGTGCCAGCTCGTGTCTTCGCACTTACGAACGAGGAAGCAGAGGCCTTACCGCCGGTGCCAGCTCGTGTCTTCACATTGACGAACGAGGAGGCGGAGGCCAACCCGAACGTGGTCACGGGTATGCTGAATATCTTTCACGTACCTTCAACAATTTTATTTGACTCTGGGGCCACACACTCGTTTGTGTCGGCTAATTTCGTGGCTAGAGCGGGAATACATCCCACTCGTTCTATATGTAACTTCGTGGTGTCTTTACCCCATGGAGATCCGACACGGGACGAATCTAGTTGTAGAAGATTGTCCTGTTAGAATTGAGGGAAGAGATTTGAACGTAGATCTGATCGTAATTCCCATGAATGATTATGATGTCATTTCGGGATGGATTGGCTTTCCAAATATGGAGCTATTATTGACTGCTCGAAGAAAGTAGTCAAATTTGCTTGCTCGAGGGAGAGGAATTTGAATTTTCGAAAAAGGCGAATGGTAATCTAATTCCTCGTATATCTGCTCTGAAGGCTCAGCGACTCGTAATTCCGACTGCGAAGCTTTCTTCCTCTTTGCGGTGAAAGCGAAGAATCCTCTCAACCGAAGCTTGAAGATGTCCCGGTAGTAAATGAATATCCCGACGTGTTCCCGACGACCTTCCAGGACTACCTCCTAATCGAGAAATCGAATTCTCCATCGATCTCATGCCTGGAGCTGCTCCGATCTCTAAAGCTCCGTATCGACTAGCACCGAATGAATTACGAGAGCTTAAGGAGCAACTTGATGAACTATTACAGAAGGGCTTCATTCAACCTAGCTTCTCACCATGGGGAGCCCCGGTATTGTTCGTGCGAAAGAAAGACGGATCAATGCGACTTTGTATCGATTATCGTGAACTTAACAAAATCACGATAAAGAACAAATACCCGTTACCGAGGATCGATGATCTATTCGATCAGATACAAGGGGCTACAGTATTCTTGAAGATTGATTTGCGTTCTGGCTATCATCAGTTAAAGGTTCGTGAGGCGATATTCCTAAAACGGCGTTCAACACGAGAGATACGGTCATTACGAATTCTTAGTCATGCCTTTTGGGCTAACGAATGCTCCAGCAGCCTTCATGGATCTGATGAACCGGGTCTTCAAGGAATTTCTGGACCAATTCGTAATCGTCTTTATTGATGATATCCTAATCTACTCAAAGACGAGAGAAGAACATGAGAAACATCTGAGGATGGTCCTTCAAATTCTTCGAGAAAAGCAGTTATTCGCCAAGTTTAAAAAGTGTGAATTCTGGTTGGAACAAGTGGTTTTCTTGGGGCACATCATTTCCGGAAACGGACTTTCGGTGGATCCCATCAAGATAGAAGCAGTAAATAATTGGCCACGACCAACCACTCCCACGGAGATCAGGAGCTTTCTCGGGCTTGCTGGGATACTATCGAAAGTTTATTAAGGACTTCTCTAGCATTGCCTCGACACTCACAAATCTGACGAAGAAGAATGTTCCATTCAAGTGGACGGAAGAGTGCGAACAAAGCTTCCAGGAGTTGAAAGAAAGAAACGATTGACAACGGCTCCTGTTCTTACGATTCCTCTGGTACTGAAGGATTTTCGGTGTACAGTGATGCCTCGAAGAAATGGCTTGGGATGCGTGTTGATGCAGAACGGGAAAGTAATCGCTTATGCCTCCCGACAGCTGAAACCATACGAGAAGAATTACCCCACGCATGATTTGGAACTTGCAGCCGTGGTGTTTGCCCTGAAAATCTGGCGACACTATTTATACGGAGAACGATGCGAAATCTTTACCGATCATAAGAGCCTAAAGTACTTCTTCACGCAGAAGGAGTTAAACATGAGGCAAAGACGATGGCTCGAGTTGGTGAAAGATTACGACTGCGTGATTAACTATCACCCAGGGAAGGCGAACGTAGTGGCAGATGCTCTGAGCCGTAAATCGGTGAATACGGAATTGTGCCAACTCGAAATTGAAGTGATCAACTTCGGGAGATCAAGACGAGACTGGCAGCGTTAACCTTGAAGCCGACGTTGTTGGACCGAATTCTCGAGGCACAAAAAGAGGATGAATTATATCTGAAGATCCGAACGGAACAATACGAAGGTGTTCAATCGGAGGTCGAATTTCGAGACGACGGAAAGCTTACGGTTCCGGGGGTCGTTTATATGGCCACCCAATGAAGAAATCCGACGAACCATAATGACTGAGTCGCATACGACGATCTATTCGATGCATCCCGGTGCAACAAAAATGTATCGAGACTTGCGAAGAAAATACTGGTGGCCGGGAATGAAGAAAGATGTGGCCGCTTTCGTGCAACGATGCTTGACATGCCAGCAAATCAAGGCACAGACATCAGAGACCGGCGGGAATGTTGCAGCCCTTGATGATACCTGAGTGGAAGTGGGACCACATCACGATGGATTTCGTTGTGGGATTACCGAAGATGATGAAGGGCCACGATGCAATCTGGGTGATCGTGGACAGATTGACGAAATCGGCCCATTTCCTGCAATTAATCAAACATACTCCATGGAGAAGTTTGCCGAGCTGTACATACAGGAAATTGTTAGGCTCCATGGGATTCCAATTTCGATTGTCTCGGATCGGGATTCGAGATTTCTGTCTCAATTCTGGGTGAGTTTACAAAAAGCCATGGGAACCAAGTTGTCCTTCAGCACGGCTTATCACCCGCAGACGGACGGGCAATCGGAGAGAACAATTCAGACGCTCGAAGATATGTGCGAGCAATGCGTTCTAGATTTCCGAGGGAGTTGGAGCAAGTACCTTCCGCTGATTGAATTTTTCATACAACAACAGCTATCAAGCCACAATCGGGATGGCGCCGTACGACTTTGTACGGACGCAAATGTCGGTCCCCAGTTCACTGGGATGAAATAGGCGAGAAGGCGTGTTAGGTCCCGAGATGGGCGCGAAATGCCGAAGCTGTTGAAAAGATTCGGGAGAGGATGCAAACAGCCCAGACTCGTCAGGAAAAAGTTGCGCTGATAAGAGACGGAGGCCGTTGGAGTTTGAAGAAGGCGACCAGGTCTTTTTTAAAGATATCGCCAATGAAAGGTGTGAAGCGCGTTTGGGAAGAAAGGGAAACTTAGTCCGAGATATATCGGACATTCCCAATCTTGAAAAGAGTTGGAGAGGTGGCGTATCAACTCGAACTTCCTACATCGCTCGCTCAGGTTCATGATGTCTTTCATGTATCCATTACGGAAGTACATTCCGGATCCGAGCCATGTGGTGCAGGGCAAGTTGCTATATCAACATTTGAAGCCGGACTGAGCTACGAAGAAAAGCCGGTGGAAATCTTGATGTATGAGGTGAAACGCCTTCGGAATAAAACAACATTCCTCTCGTGAAGGTCTTGTGGCGGGGAACCAAGTACTGGAAGAAGCCACTTGGAAAGAGAAGACGAGATGAGAGAAAGATTACCCCGAGTTATTTTCCGTACTGTAATTTCGGGGACGAAATTCTTGTAAGGGGGGAAGAATGTAATATCCGTGAAATAATGGATTATTTTTATGTTCGAAAATTTATGAGTAATTTACGGATAAAATGAACTCTTCGAAAGTGAGCCGGAAATAATATTTAGGCCGAGAGTTAAATAAATAATATGGGTCGAAAATATTAGAAGAGCCCAATAGGTAATAGGAACTAAAAATATTATGGGCTAAAAAGGGAATTAAGGCCCAAAATTTATAAATAGATGAGAAGTAAAAAAAGGGTCCAAGTTATTATTAAAAAAATACCCAAATAAAATATAAGGATGAGATTGATTAAGGACAAAGGAAAGACACATCACACCTTGTACTTATTAAGTAAAATAAACATATTTAATTTTAAATGGAATCAACATCAATAATTGAATGAACAAAGTTTAAAAGGAGGTTGTGGAGATGGTAATACACGTTGGAATGTTGTCATCACCTAACCACTTGACAAATTAAAACCCTCATTGGTGATGGGAATGAAAGTAACATGTGAGAAGGCCAACAAAGAAAATAAATATTTTACTTCATGGTATGGAAAGTGACGTTGAAGCCATACATCTACATAATGATTAGCTTAAAAATAATATCTTTGTGGTCAAAGAGGAAAAAACGATATATAGATGCAAAGGAAAACAAAACTCATGTTCGAACTTCAAGAAAACAACGAAATGAACAAAGAAGGATTTGGCAAATTCTATTCGATCTCTCAATTTAGGAAGTTGTTCGAAAACTAAGATAAGGTGGTAAGGACTTCATTTGATGTGTAATTTCCTATTAACTTATGTATCTAACATATACATGGTTTATTGTTATAGCCGAAGTAGAGCACAGTGAGGTGTGCACGAAACTAAGGAGTAGTAGAGTTCGGCTACTTCAACACCATTAACAACTAGTTAATATAGCTTGGAAGTAAGGTAGGTGAAGATCACCTAATGCGTAAACCAAATTAGGGTCGAGATCTTACGTTTGCCATGTTCTCTTCGAATTTATACGTATTTATGTGCTAAACGTGAAATTCTTGCAGGACTTTTGTGATAATGCTTACATGCTAAAATTCGACCATCTTAATACCTAAATCTT
>JAPQWV010002247.1:0-60617 GCA_027422505.1 Craterostigma plantagineum
AACCTCTCCAAAGCCTGTCGAATATAAAAACATTATGTTCTTCGACGTACAAATATGGGCACTAATTTTTTCTTTTATTTCAAATTCTGCAGTTAACAGCTGTGCATTTAGTCGATGCCCATCTGTGTAGTGATCCCGGGAATTATATCAGTGCTTTGCTTCTATCACTATCTACAATGCTGCATTTAGAGCTTCCACATGTCAATGTTTTATCTAAGATCGACTTGATCGAGAGCTACGGAAGGCTAGGTTAGTTTCGTATCATTATTTATTAATTTATTTCGTTTCGTTTTGAATGGTGAGCTAACGGTAATGCCCTACGCAGCATTCAATCTCGACTTCTACACTGACGTACAAGACTTGAGCTATTTACAGCACCATCTCAACCAAGATCCTCGTTCTGCCAAATATAGGTCAGAGTAATATTTCATTTCATTATCCAGGTCTCACAGATTATTATATTTTTATTTATATATTATATATATATATATGTATATATATGTATCATTGTATGATATTTTTGTGCAGAAAGCTGACAAAGGAGCTATGCGAAGTAATCGAAGACTATAGCCTCGTCAATTTCACCACGTTGGACATTCAAGTATATACGCTTCTCATGGATTATTACGGTGCTCATAAGTCATAGCTCATGGCTCATTATTGATCTTACATTATGTGGCGTAGGATAAAGAAAGCGTTGGAAATCTCGTTAAGCTTATTGACAAGACAAACGGTTATATATTCGCGGGAATCGACGCGAGCGCAGTTGAGTTCAGCAAAATCGCGGTGGGACCCATCGATTGGGATTATTACAGATATCCTTTTGATTTTTTAGTAACGATTCGAAATTGTCTGAAAAATGGATCGAAAGCTGTTATCTTTTTTCTTTTTTTTTTTTTTATCTCCTTAACATATTTGATTCGCACGGTAGCAGCTGTGCAAGAGAAGTACATGAAAGATGACGTGGATTTCGACGACGATAAGGCCTCCGATGATCGGTGAGGTGAGTTTACGCCTTACGGTTAAAATCGAGTTCTTCAACGAATAGGCTACATCAGTGTAGTTATTTGTTTTTGTTTATTTTTCTTTCTTTTTTCTTTGTTTATTTTCAGGGTTTGTGGCATTTGGCTTAATAGATTCTGGATTCTGGCAGGTTTTGATTTGCTACAGCACATTATAAATTATCGAGAAAGTTAGTAGTCATGTTTTATGGGAGATTATGCAATTGGTTTGCATCATATATTGCCTTTGATTCAAATCATTGGAGTTTATATTTATATAATGACGACAAAAATAAGTTTGAAATCTGATAAGAATACATGAATCAACCACTGATTCTTCTACCGATGAGTACAATCACTTACTGCTAATGTTTTCGGGTTTTTGGCTTCGAGGATTGTAGATTTAAGTTTAAAAAGACTGTTTAATATACATTCGATACCATAATGTAAGCTTACAAAAAGCATCACATATAAACATACAAAAATCAAATAAAAGCAACAAACTATCAACAGACCTAAAAGCCCTATATATATAAATAGTGTTTCATCAGCTTCCTTACGTTTGTAGTAACAACAGGCATTTTAATTTATTTTGCTAGACACATAACTTAAGACTCTTTGGGCAGAACTAACCCGATTAAGCATATGGATGGATTGGGAGGAATGGAGAGCATCGTGCAAGTCTCGGCGAGTAGGGAAGGATGAAGAGTAGGCGGGCCCACATGGATCGAGTCGCTGGTATTTTGATCACTCCTGCGCATTCTCGCTGCTTCAAGTAACTTATGAAATCCTGAAGCTGTCAAAGTATAGCTCGTTTAAGATTGAAGTATATAAATCAACAGGACATCCAAGAGAACTGCAAAACTCAATCTTAAATTCGAAGCACGGCATTTTCTTTTTCTGTAGAAAAAGTTCGCAATGAGGCTATAATGGTTCAGCTGTGCATCCTACGGAAAAGTACAGGTATCTTCTGACATCTTTCTGTGAATAACTCATGCCAAGCATTCACGGATTTCAGGAAAAGGATACGGTCGAAAGTCAAAAAGAAATTGAAGAATGAAGTTATGTATAGCTTGATGTGGGTGAGGTAGTTTACTAAGTTGCTTGTCAAATGCCGTCACACAAATGAAGTGCGAAATTGGAATATGAGTGTACCCTTGTCTGGTGTTAAATGTAAAATCAAACAAGGCGTAGTGACATATATACTATATAGAGAGAGAAAGAGAGAATCTATGTATGTTCTACTTACACCCTTATGATCACCGTTGGAGTAAGGAAGCAGCCAACAAACTTCTCTCTGTTTCAATCAAGGAAAAAATGGTTTGTAGTTTGACATTAAAAACAAGTTCAAGAGGTAATTGTAAAAAGGAACAGATGTAAACTAACCCTGTGAGAGGGGGTACTGGTAAAGGTTGATCTGACATGCCTGAGATCAGTTCGTTTCATCATATCCAACTTAGTAGGCCATCTGCACAATCAGCAAAACACGAAATTTTGCTTAATCATTTCGACAGGAAAAAAAAAACGTGAAAAGATAGGATATTTACTCTGTAGGCTCAGCAGAGGCATTCAAATAGCTGCAATATCAGAATCCACTCTTTGTGCATGAAGTGTGCAGTAATGAACTCCACTCTTACTCAACGCCCCTTGCCAAGGATAAGTTTGCAACGGCCTAGAACTTTCCACATCACAAGGCATAGCTGGCAGGGGCGGTGGAGGAGAACTCGGCGGTGGTGGAGGCGGCTGGGAATTCAGTGGTGGAGGCGGCGGCGGCAATGGAGGTGGTAACTCCGGCAAAGGCGGGCGAAAGTCATGAGGAGGTAAAGGAGGGGCCATGCTAGGTGGAGGAACGGGTAAGATAGAGGTGGTGGAGGAACAGTATGCATAGGAGGTAAAAATGGCGGGCCTTGTATAGTAGGATGAGCATTTGGCGTTGGCATCATAGCAGAATGCACTGGCCTTGGAGGTGGATGATGGCTAAAACCACGGGCATCCCACATATTATTTTGATGAGCATAGACTGGCGGTTGAGCAAATGGTTGAGGCTGAACATGCTGAGGAGTGATATTCCCTTGTCCCATAGAGGGCACAGCCCAATTTCCTTGGACTGCATGTGCGTTTTGCATCATTGGCCCACAGTTTTCTTGATTCATTCTCGGTGATGTAAGATTGACCGGGTATTGTTTCTAGTGTCAACGTTGGGTGGTCTCACTCCTTCAGCATGATGCATCATTGCATTGGAGGGGGGTTGATGGGGAAAATGGCTACCACTGCTACGAATCCACCGCATATGACCTATGGCAATTGCAGCTTCTTCAGGCGAATCGAATTCCATGAGTAGTGCGCCGTCGTTGCTCAGATCAAATACCATACCGCGGGCCCTTGTGAAGTGCTTTTGAAACCTCGTGAAGCATCTCATCTTTGGCCCATTTGGTAGGAACATTCCCTACATAAACATGGTTACTGCAACCAATGGCTGTACCATTTACAGCTCCTCTTGATCCTAACCCTGAATCAAGAAACTTTATTCTGAGGCAGGCACCCCAAGGTGAATTGCCTCTCATAACTTCCCTGGCTTTAACAGCATCCATGATGTTTCTATACTCGATTTTAGCAACCCTTTCATGAGCAAAGTACTGAAAATGGTCCACTGGACCGAACTTCTCGAACTGAAACCTAACCGGCATTTCAGATGCATCAGGACCCATGATTCAAGCCACAGTTGTCGGGAAGCAGAAATATATCCATCGAATTGGGTCTCCATCAACATAGTGACGTAAAGGGCAGTTTGATGTTGAAGAAGGAAGTGTCGTACAGCTTTGCCTTGGAGATTCAAAAGGGGAATTTGCACCAGTGGACGATCTTACAGTGGGAGAAGAGAGATCCCCGGGATTTTGGCTTCTTCCTTGATGGGGAGAGTTGTTTCGATCATTAAATGAGTTGCTTCTGAAATCCCGTGCCATTCTTCCTCGGTGAAAACGATTGCCGGTTCATCAAATCCCTCGAAATGAAGTTTCTGGAATTAGGGGTGTCTGCTGGATCTCCATAATGGTAATCCATGGAGTTTGATTCTCCACTAGATGGATCACTCCCGATATTGATTGCACTTCTCTTTGAATGGATGGCGGAAATTTTTAGGTAACGATCTCGGCCTGGGACCAGAGAGAAAGAGATTTCCTCGAGTAAATATTCTGCAATCAAGTCATAAATGTCTAAATAAGAGTAAACATCCTCACCAGCATTGATTTCTGTCTTGACTTGCAACGCGAAAGATTCAAATACGCCTTCGAGGACAGATGTGACATTGTACACGGTTTCAGAAGGTGCAGAATCATTAAATTTTTTGTATCTTCTAAAGAGCCAACCTCTCAATGATGTATCTTTCGCAAGAACCTGCAAATAACCATAGTAAATAAATAGAGGTTAATAGCGAAAATTCAACAAATTTGCTAGATGAGAATTCACATGCTTACCCGCGCCAGCATGCAATTCCTTAAAATTCCCGATATAGTCGCTGAGGAAGAGTTTCCTTTGGATACAGAACAGCCATCATCTGAATGCTTCTCGTGACCTTCCAAAGACGATTCATTGTGGCATTTCTCAATCATAGAATGCTCACTAGTTTCATCCAGTTCAGTGGTAAATTGATGGATCAAGTAATTCCCTTTCTCAACCCCATCTGTTCCAGTGGACTCATAGAGCTCAAAACAAGCAACAAGCGAATTCTTAGGGCAAGTGAAGAAAATTTTCAGAAAAACCAACGCGCAAAACTTCAACAGTTTGACTAATGTTGGATTATTTTCCACCGAAAAATCATGGATGAAATCTTTAAAGGATTCGGAATGTTCAGATATCTTCAAGACTTTCTTATCAACAATCTCAAATATATCCTTTGACTGGAATGAGGCCACTAGAAAACTTAATACTTTGCGGAAAACTGTAGAGCATGTCCCCTCGCTAGCTGCTGAATTAGATGAGCTGAAGCATTACAGGTGTCAATCAAACCCAAAATGCATGACTTGGCAGTCTCAAAAGCAATACCATCAGCATCTTCTTCGTTGCTTATCGTCTTTAAGCACCAGTCATGGACATCAATGAGAAACCTTGTCGCGTCTTCTAGAGCAGCAGGAAAGTATACGGCATAACGACCAATAACTTCTGCCGATAAACGTTTTGCACTTGCACCACCTGCGAAAGCATTATGTTCAATAACTCTCTCATTTGTCCAGGAGGGTTGTAATGTGTGATGGGAAACACAAGAGAGGTGGATAATGATGTAAAGAAACAATGATGTTCTAACATATGAAGATCGGATTCTTGTTTAGATAGAGGACACTTGTTGACACTTAAATCCAATCCATAATTGCCATTAATCACAAAACTAGTTGTGGTAACTATAACCAGTTTGGAGACAATGATTAGTTTTAATAAGATATTCCCCGAAGCCAATCAATGGAAAATAACATGAACAAGAGATTGAGTAATAAAAAATTCAGCAAAGAATTAGAACACTAAGAGAGATCAAGTAATTCCCTTCTCAACCCCATCTGTTCCAGTGGACTCGTAGAGCTCAAATAATTGCAGAGTACATAAAAGACAGGCACTAAACCCTCCGATAGGGAATCACTAAACTATATGAGAGAACACACAAAATATGCCCTTCTCAATAAGAATCAGAACAGAACTCAGGAATAAATTACAAGCCAAACACAACAAGCTCTTCAAAGCAGTAAATTACGTAGCAAAAAATGATGAGATGAACAATCTGTATGAACTGACGAATCTCACCATCAGAAGCCGCAATCAGAGAGCGATACGCTTCTTCCACTTCCGGCGATAAACACTTATCATTGCGACCGATGGCGTGCTTGATCTTCTTATAGCAATTGAAGACATCACGGATTTCCTCTTGACTCTTCCGCCGTTGAGATATCTCCTCGGACGAAAGAGGAGGTGGGGAGTCGTATAGTTTACGCTTTTTCAGCGGCTGCTCCGCCGCGGACATGGCTGTGATGGAGGGAGGGTTTCTCTCGTGTGCTCAAAATAGAACAATATTAGTAGCTCGTGAAAGCGATGGACTAAAATTAAATTTACTTTTTTCTTATAGTGCGTTCGATTCGCGTATTTTAACGAAATTACTTAGATTTTAAATTATAAATTTCAAAATCGTAATTTCAAATCCAAATTTACTGTTTGACAAACGTTAGGATTTCGAATTTCGGATTTCAAAGTACTACACTTGTTAATATTTTTTCCTTCGGATCTTTTATATTGGTATTGTTTCTGATTCTATAACACTAGCTTTATATCCATGTTTATGAATTACATGAGTATAAGTTATTTGTGTATAGCTATATAAGGATTTTGTTGATATTGTATTTTAACATTTTTTTATGTATGTGTATCAATTATTTGTGTAATGATACAAATTGTGTTTGAGGTGTGTATGAATTAGTAATACACACCTCATAACCACCTTAAAGGTGAGATGCATATACAATGCTTATAACCAAAATCCGTGTAATAGACGTGTATAGTCATACAAGGCATGGATGGCAATACAAAGATAACAAACACGAGGTTATTCATACACCCCTATAACTATCTATGCACACATATCAAAACGATCCCATAGAGTTTTTGACGTTCTAAATTTTCAACTGGTATCGGAATTGTCTGATTTGTTTAGGCTCTTGCAAATTTGTTTCCACTAACAAACCTTTTCGTAATTCATTTGGATCCCATAGCTTAATTGACCAAATTTCACCTCAAACATCCAATATGAACCCTATAGTTATAATCTATTCTACTATATAAAGGTTCTAGGTTGGATAAAAACTGCCACTTTGTTCTGTCATTTTATGTACAATTTAGTCCCTTTATTTATAACTTAATTAATTTATCATTTCACCTCTAAATTTTTTAGTACCACTATTCATTAGTTTTCATTTTATATATTTAAAACTATATTTCATCTATTAAATAATACAGATTATACTAATCATAATTAAAGTAACATAAATATAATTATATTTTTAAGCACACGCATGGAGTGTGCGAATAGTATATTACATAATTGGTTTGCGATGGATATAAACTGCCACAATTTAGTGTGTAACTTATTTGTAATTTACTCCCTCATATTTTAAATTAAGTAATTTTCATATCACTCCTAATTTTTTTATTTACTGTGGTTATGCGTCTACAATTAAGTTTCTTATATTTAAAATTATATTTCATCTTAAGCACAAGAAATTATGATTTCAAAATTTAAAATGATTTCAATATAATTATTTATTAATATCATCGTATCCCATAGCTTAATTGACCAAATGTCAACTCAAACAACATCCCATATGAACCTCTAATTATACTTATTTATTAATATCATACGTATCACACAACTTAATTGACCAAATTTCAATTCAAACAACGTGCAAAATTCCCACGCCCTTAACCCATCCCACCGTACGAACCCTGCCTGTACCCCTGACCCAACCCGTTACCCGGTCCACCGTACTGCCCATAACCCCCACCACCAAATTACCATTATACCCCAACCCCGGCCCCGAGCCAAAGCCACCACCACCGCCATACGGCCCTGAGCCAAAACCCAACCCACCACTACCGCCACCAATGGCAGGCACATAGCCACCACCATTCCCAAATCCTCCTCCTCCTCCACCACCACCACCACCCGCCCCATAACCACCAACACCACCACCGCCCGCCCAAAACCACCACCATTTCCAAAACCTCCACCACCACTTACCCCTCCACCCGGCCCATATCCTCCTCCGGCAACATAGCCGCCTCCATAGCCACCAGACTGACCACCACCACCGCCAGCAACAACACCACCACCACCAGCAGCAGGACCACCACCGCCGCCGCCGCCGCCGGAAACAGGAGGGGATTTAGCATAATTACTCGAACCCCTACCTCTGTCGTTTCCACTACCTCTTGCTAGTTCGACGTTTTGCATGAACCTTCTGGTGACTGCGGATTCGAATTTGGGATCCTCAGAAAGCAACGATCTCTCCCGACGGGAAGCTTCAACGCGCCCGAGAGGAGCGTTCGAGCCGACTGTTGTCAAGAAGGCGAAAATGAAGAAACCCAATGAGTTAGTTGCATTACATTTTCCCATCGATGATTATTTTTGGAAAGTTAATCAAGATTATTTCAATGAAGAGATGAACAACAGAAACAATACTATCAATTGCATGCGGTAGATGGATCGGTTTTTATAGGCGAAGTGTAATGAAGTTTCCTTTGTGGGGTTTTCGTATAGTGTTAGAGGGTTAAGATCATGATGGTGAGACGTGTGCATGGAGGTGCTCGATGAGTTTGGTAGTGAAGACCTTATGCATGATGTATTATTGTAATAAATGTTTACTAAAATTTAATACTTATTGCATAATATAGGGTAGTTACTAACTAGAATAATTTGGTTCCTAGCAAGCGCATAATCGAATATCCACTAATTGAAATTAATTTAATAGGAACTTTCGATTTATTTTCAAATGAATAATAAAATAGGGCCTACTAAATAAGCCATTTAATTGTGTTATTGATTGAATATGTTTTTGTAACATTTTTTCGTGGATATCTTTGTTTTTCATATCTAATGCTTGAATGTCGTTAAGGAATACAAGTGAACCTGAACTCATAACATTCTTATGGAGATATGGCCCGATCACTTGATCTATTCCTTGGGAACTTTTCGCCGCTTGAGTGATTGTCACTATTGCATTTTATGAACTAATTTTTTTTAGCCATGTATGGTTGTGTTGATCTTCTCCGCATCATTTTATTCGTTTTGAAAGATATATTCAATTAATGACCCAATTAAGAAAATAATGGAAGTCCTTGCAAGAGATAAGATATGCCTATCATAAACCAAAATAGACAACGTATTAGTGATGTCATCTTATAATTTCCATTCAAAAGGGAAGTGGACCTATTATTATTATTTTTTTCAAATAGCTTGCATTAATAACAAAGATACATGGCTAAATAGCTCAGGGGTCTCACCGGTACAATGGCGGACCCAGCCCACTGGGCCCGGGGGGTCAAAGTTTTAGCGAAGCCCAACTAACATATGGCTTATATTAAAATAACATAAAATGCTTAAATTGGGGGTCGAATCCGGGTTCACTCATGACATGACTTTTCACTTGGGGGTCGAACCACTGGACTACAGACAACTTTCATTAAATCTTCTGCATATAATATACTTATCGTTTTTCCGGCCGGGGGGTCAAGTGACCCCCAAAGCGTATACGTGGGTCCGCCCCTGCACCAGTACATCATCAACCGAGAGAACAAAGACTGACATAGTAGCACCACACAATTCCACAAGGGGAACAAACCATTATCTAAAAACCTACAGAAATCAATCCATTATCTAAGACTAGAAGCCACATTTTTCTCTTGACATGCACATACCCACTCGATTAAATAAATAATTTCGTATTACATTTGGCCCTTAAAATAAATTAAAAGCAAATAATAGGAACATGTCAACCAAGGACATCAAATCCCAATCAGTGGTCGCCTATTTTGACCACCCACCAATTTTACAACGCGGAAAACGACACCGTTCTTATCAGGTTAGAACATACCATTACCTGGAAAGCTCGTTCACACGACACGAAGACACCATAATTCGATCCTTCCCCTTGAAAAGTAATCAACTCCATTTGTCGATACCGCGACGGATATCTCAGATCGAACCTCCTCCTTGTTGAACGTTCATCGCTGGCTAGGATTGTTGTCTCCCCCATTTATTGTCATTTTCTTCCTTTTGTGTTGTTTTTGCTTCGCGGTAGTTCATTAAGGGTTCGCGATTTGCGAGTAAAGTAATAGAATGGGTTCAGCGTTCGATAGATGGGAAAAGGATCCGTTTTTCTCTGCTGCTGAGGAAGTGCAGGAATCTGCCGACAGGTACGGAGATTTCCCGTTTTGCCCTTAGGTCATTTTGTTAATGTTATTTTTTTCTTCTTTGTTGCGTTGATGTCGTTGATAATTGTCTGTTTTCGTGTGTTTGATTAACGTGATATTGGTAATTTATGTTGCTAAAGGATGGAATCAACGTATCGGACATGGGTTCATGCAAAGAAGGATAGCACCGGTGCTTGGAACTTGGATGGGCTCAGAAGGGATCTCCATACAGCACTTGGCACTACTAAGTGGCAGGTAAATTTTTATTTATCCTTGCTCAAAGGCGTTATCGAAGTTACATTATGATTTTTGGTTCTGGTATTATATTCGGGTGCTAGTTTCTTGTTGCAATGTTAGATTTGTTGCTTGGTTAGCTGTGGAATGGTTGAGGATGAATGGTTTATGGATGTGATTTGGTGCAGTTGGAAGAATTTGGGCGTGCTGTGAGGTCAACTTACACAACTAGCAGTTCAGCCGATGATGCAAGAGATAGACATCGTGATTTCATTTTAGCAATCGAAGGTCAGGTAAAGAAAGTCGAGGGCTCGTTGAATGAAGTGTCAGCCTCACAAGGAAAGCCACCTTTGCCTTGGGTTAGACTAGATGAAGGAGAGAGAGACGAGCTGGCATCTTTTCTCTATGGATCATCTTTTTCTTCTACGAACAAGACATCACGCGAAAATCATGTAAACAATCAAGGAGTTGAAAAAGCCCCGCCAGATGGTGATAGATCATTACCAAATGAATGTTCTAGAAGTTCGTCTCATCTGTCGAGTTAGGTGTAGTAAATGGTAAAGATGAGAAATCACAGGGACACCGTAGAACTGCCAGTGCTACTGCTGACCTTGGCTCATGGAAAATAGCTGTTTCTGATGACGATCCTTTGTTGCATGAATCATCGAGCTTGCTGCACGATCCAACACCTCCGAGGAAAATACCAAGTTTTTCTGCATTGTTGAATACTATGGAATCGTCTATAACTCAGATGAAATGGCCAAAGAACGGTTTCAAGAAATTGAAGATTTCGGATTCCCTTCAAAAAACTGATCCCATGTTACCTCGGTCTCAGAATTTGACAAGAGTGAGTACCAACCAGTCCCCCTTTTTCGTACAAGATTTATATTCGCTAACTTGGTTTTAAGGTTCCATATTGATCTATTCTGTGTAAATGTCAAATTAGGGAATGCATATATGCTATGAGAAGAGTAAGAGTTGTCTCAATAGTTGCGATGAATGTTATGACAAGCAGCTTTATGGCTGGTATGGTGCCCTACAAAGACAGGTGCAGAGGTCACAGTATGTTCTGCAGTATAGTCGACCTTTTCAAATCGCCTTTGCCATTGTCTTGATTCTTTTACTACTTGGTAAGTGAATTCCTTTTATGATATCCCCTTTCTCTTCTTTGTTGTTTCTTTTCCCCCCTTTTTAATCTGTTTTAGAACCCATGAAAACCCTGTCAACAGCTCGTAGTCAATGATATATATGATCTCTTGCAATAAATTTTATTTTAGTGTTCAAATTGTCGAGTCAATACATTCATGATCACGTTTTTCTGCACCGTCTGAATTAATTCCATCCGTATCTGTCTTTCGTGCAGTTCTATTGGTTGTTTGCATTAATTAAGGACGGTGAAGCTTTCCCATAGTCGTTAATCTTTGGATTTTTATGGCGAGAAGATTTAAAAGACAAGCCTGTTACGTATTCGTCGAGGTAATTTTTAGTTAACCCAAGATAGCAGTATAGATCAACTCCTTCGATGTATAAAATTTGTCACTTCATGCCACAGATTTTTTCCAAATCTTCGAATAGCAATTTCGTTGAGTCGTCGAAAATCGAAACTGGGTTGTAATGTTCTCGCCTGGATTATCTATAGAATTTGCCCGCAGCTACAATACCTCGTCCTTTGCAGCATCGTTTCGACTGCAAAAGACTTAAACGTTAGTAGAAATCTAGGATTTGATTCTGTTTATATTGTCGGAAGGTAAGCTCATGTTCTGTAAAATTTAGTCCAATGTTGTATGATATTTTCCTTCATTTCCTTCATTTGATTCCTTCGTTCGTGGTGCACGGAGTAGATATTATTCTTACATCGATGAAATATAAATCTGTAATCTGCTCATTTTCTACAAATAAAAAATAAAAAATAAAAAGCAAAACTTTGCTTTACTCTTAATCCTTGCATGAGATATAGAAGTGAACTAACGTGATTAATATTAATCAGCAAACAAAGTAACTTTCCCCGCTGTCTGATCGGACGGCTTACGCATTGCCTTGCTATCCAGCCAACACTTCCCCGCCACGTGTCCCTCCTTCACTAACTCTTCACTCGTCTTTCCTACATAAACATTTTCCTCGGATTGTCTGAAGAAAACCCAACCAAACCATGGATCGATCTTCATCCTCGGAGCAAAACCCATTTGCTTCCTCCGTTGATTCTCTTCCTTTTCATTTCTCCGATCTCATCTCAGTCGAACATACCCGAAAGACCCGATGGGTTCTGGTACGGTAAGAAACCGACCGAATCATCCGTTTTAATCGAAGCTTTTTTCGACCCGGTTTGCCCCGACAGCAGAGATTCGTGGCCTCCTCTCAAGCAGGCTTTGAAACATTACGGTCCTCGTGTTTCCTTTGTCTTCCACACTTTCCCTCTGCCGTAAGTTTTCGTTAATCATTGCTCATATAAATTATTTATATATTTGCTTTTCTTGTATTCTATTGTAGATGGGTAAAAATGGGTTCCTTGCGTAAAGGTCCTTTTCTTTCTCTGAATCATACGAGCCTATTTTTTTTTTTTTTTTCTTTCGGAACTAATTGATGTCCAATAGTTGGATCTTCATGAGTAATTGCAGCACTTCTTTAGGGTTTTATTGAAAAAAAAAATGTAAGAGCTTTATCACATATTCTTGACCACACATGTCAGATTAGAAACTTACGAGTAGTAAGTCAAATGACATAAATTTTGTAGTTCAATTGAACTTCTACACTACACATCTTTTCGGTGAATAGTTATTCCACATGATATGAGCGCTCATGTCAATAGGTGATATGAGTATGATTTTTCACTCACTCGTGTAAAGAAACACGATCGTTGCCTAATGCTAGATGAGAAAAAAGTATGAGCTTAAACGTGATGGGAAATAATAAAATGTTGATTTTCTTGGTATCTAGTATAAAGGTTTTGCTTTGATAGTATTTCTTACTAATACTTCTCCAGTATAAAGGTCTTGGTATCTAGTATAAAGGTTTTGCTTTGATATACCCGTTGTAAATCATATCATAATGGTTGATTGATCTTGATTAATTGCTTGATCTTTGCCATTTGAATCGATATTCTTTTTATTCAACTTTCCTTCTTTAGCAAGATAATTTGATGCAAGTACTACACATTTAAGCTTTTAGGTGAATTGATCTTCTTCTAACAAACATATCTATTTCCGACGACCTATGTATAATATAAGCATTTTCAGAATATCGTCTTAGATGATCGATTAGGTTACTTTTTAACGCGCAGGTATCACGACAATGCTTTCGTTTGCTCACGGGCACTTCACATAGTTAACAAGTTGAATGGCTCGACCACCTACGATCTACTCGAGGCGTTTTTTGACCACCAGGTAATCAATTCGGCCCGGCCCGTCCGGACCAACTTGTAAGGCTTATTAAACTCGAGTCTTACAAATACATAAATACTTTCGAATAGGAACGATTTTACGGGGCGAACACATTGAACATGTCGAGAGGTGCCGTCGTAGAACAAATCGTAAAGTTCGCATCGAGCATGGTCGGGAGTTCGTATCGCTCTGTGATTAAGTTGGGCTTCGGGGATTCGAAAACGGATCATGCGACGAGGTTTGCTTTCAAGGTAATCTATTTCATATAATGATGTGATTTATTTACAACACCTTCGTGTATATATATATATATATATTTATTTTTATATATATACACCCTATGATATTAAAAACAGGTCATATTTCAATTTTACCCTTTGTATTAAATAAAAGCAATTAAATTAAATAAGATAAAATAAGTAATTAAGGGTATATAGGAAATTTATTTTATTTCTTAATATGCATGCAAGTAGCTTAAACGACTTATTTTTAGAATCAGAGGGAGTATATATATATTATATATATATATATATATTATAGGTTCGCTATGGTGCCCACCGTGAGCACCATAAGTGAATTCGCAATTACAACTCATTTTCTCCCATTCCGGCCATGACATCACCTCCATTGCCCCTCTTAGCTTCTTCATTACATCGGTTGCCCATCTTCCACGCGCTTATTTATCAGAAATTCATCATCTCAGCTATGTACGAGAAAATTGCAGTATAATATGAATTTCTGATAAACGAGTGCGTGGAAGATGGACAATGGACGTAATGAAGAAGCTAAGAGGGGCGGCGGAGGTGATGGCGTCGCCGGAGTTGGAGAAAATGAGTTATAATTGCGAAATCAGCTATGGTGCTCACGGTGGTTGCTCACTGATCTGAGCGCGTACGTTAATATATTAAATAAATGTTCGTGCAAGTACGTCAAGTAGTAATTAAAACGAATATGTTATAACTAGCAACACGCGCGATAGGCAGTGTACCTATCGTTTGTAAAATTGTTATAACGAGTATCCGGGTATCGAACACGAGGAATAATTTTGATACTAGTAATAACTTATCAATTCAATATCTAGCCTAACAAATTATTAAGATTTTTATATTTGAACTAAGTCACAACAACTTAAACTAACACAACAAAAATGTCAACACAACTAAAGATTTAAGACCAACTTTGAATAAAAGGAATGCGCTTGGGATTTCGAATCCCGCTAGATATCGTCGATGAAGTCGTAACTACTGTTACCACATGATTAATGACTATGTCACGATAATTCCTACTCGTTTCCAACTTAGCTTTCGCACCAAATGGTCACGAGAATATATATTAGTAGTTTATGTAAGGTGAGGGTCGACTATTTGCTTTCTCCCTATAGTCGACGCCTAACGTTCACGATAGAACGAACCATTATTTAGCTTTCGCCCTTAACGGTCTACTAAACATCACACCAACACATAGACATGCCAAATGTGACTCTCAAAACAATACATAGACATATTGAATCGAACAAAGCTGTCATAAACGTTACAAAGCCATATTGTGTTCACGAGTATTTTACGTCCAAACTACGGCGCTATCTAGCGTTCTTTTCATCCCAAATACACAAAATGATTAACTACTCATAATGAAGGAAGAAGCCACAAAATGTATACGAAACAAATCAGAGAAATACATAGATTCTTCCTATTTAATGAGCTCAAAAGCTTATCCCTCGTACTTTGTCCGATTCTCCGGTGTAAATGAGCTTCAAATCTTCAATTTAGCACCTAGAGATCATTTGAGATTGATCTCTAGGGTTCTTGAGTCGCCCTTGAGGTGCCATTTTTCCGATTAGAAATGAGTTGTGGCGGCTTAGATGCTCTTAGGGCTTCAAATTGCGGCTTAAGTACAAAATGGGGTGAAAATGGCCATGTATCATTCGGGCTTAGGGTTTAAGGTCCAATACTGTTGGCAAACACGGCTGTGTATCAAGCCGTGTTAAAGGGCCACACGTACAATTTTCCTTTCTGATGACACACATGGCCGTGTGTCAGGCCGTGTGAAGGGCAGCAAGTTTGTTTTTTCCTTTTTGCTGACAAACATGGCCATGTGTCAGGCCGTGTTGATGGGTAACAGCTATGTAACTTGTCTCTGTAGCCGAACACGACCGTGTGGTCCTCAAAATAAGTCGTTTTTTGGTTAAAAAGTGGTGATTTGAGCTCCATGTTTACGCGGTTCGTCTCAATTATGTCTCATGTACCTTTGACATCGAACTAAGTAAAATTATGAATAAGTGCACGAGACAACTCACAAAAAGCCAAATATTCAACATAAAATAGATATAAACGAATGAAAATGCGTTTATCAAACCTTCTCACACTTGAACTTTATTTGTCCTCAAGCAATTTAGGCTAACAAGTCAAACATGTATTCTTTGCACATCATCGTTCAAAATAGAAAACATGAAAAGAAATTAATCAAGAAATTCGAAACATGACACAATGACTACCTCGAAACAACATGAATTTCTTTAGCAATATTAATCAAGATCCGTACTATGCAGGGATTCACTCCAATAACTCGCAAGTGGATCATATGTCTACTACTCTTGGTGATAAGGCGTGAATCAGAATGTCTTTTCTGGGTTATAGTAGGGCTCAACTGACTATATTGGAGAGTAAACTTCAATAGAAAATATCAAAGCGGTAATGTCAGTGTCGTGTCGTTGTTCGTTAGCGCGCCACATATATCGTGGTTAGCTCTTGCCGTCTTGGATTTTTTATTCCATAAACCTATGTTAAGCCCTTCTTCTCTCAACCTTTTTTTGAGCATGAGAGATTATCGAAGGAAGGGTTCTTAACATCTTCTCCACGTATCTAAACTCTTCTTCTCGTCTCGCTAAGCCTCTCTTCTCTCAGTCCCTTTGCGGGTGAGAGATTATCGATGGAGGAGTTCTTAACGACAAATTATGTGAAGGATATTTAAACGAGGGCGGGCTACGCTTTTCGACATTGGCACTCAACCTCCATTTTCTCTATTAATCGGGTAAGATGATATCTGAAAGTTTCTCAGGTCAGCGGCTTATGATTTGTCGGGTTTTCTCAAATAAAAAGGCCCAGGCTCAAAGTGGCTAAATATAGTGATCAGGCGTGGTTGGAACTTTGGCTATGGACTTATCTCCTAATGCGTCCCTCATTTTCACGCAGTCCACCTTAGTAATTTCAATGTACCACGAGAAAGTTTAAGAGAGAATCAAAATATGCACTTTACACAACCAAAGAAGTGAGCAAAAAGCTCTTCAGCTCAAACATCTCACAAAGTGGGTCATGCATACGAATCTTTCATAGTATCACCAAACTCGTTCGTGCCGGAAGAAATCAATCATTGTGCATGTCATAATTGCTCACACAATTCTATAGCATGCAATCCATTTTAAGATAATGAACAACTGAACATGCGAAACATTAAAAGAACATGCATTTTCTCAACGGATCACGCACATTTGAAACAAAAATTCTGTTCACGCAAAATTCCCCTCCCTACAATTGAGAATGACAGTGTCCGCAACGAAAATTATAAGCACAAAAGGAATGGCAACAATTATTGAAAGCGTGAACTCCCTTGATTATACGAGGTGAGCATGATGGCAAAGTGTGACGAGGTTGAAGCATGAATGTTTAAGTCCTTCTCCCCACACTTGAAGTTGTGATTGAGTGGCTGATTCCAAAATAAATATGTTGCGTGTAAGCTTGCTTACTTAACGATGTTTGCCCTGTAAGCCGACGCTTTAAAAGAAGGACGTTAAAACAAAGCAAGTCAAGCAACGATAGTAGGATATCAAAGCATCAACGTGTACAAAATATAAACTAGAAATCAGGATCCGGTAGGGATGCTAGGAGTCATCCTCGCGGGATGATGGCTCATCGCCTTGATCAACCAGCTCCCGCAAGCAACTTCATGGCATCTTGTACTTTCTTCAGCTTCTCCTGACGACCCATCCGCTTTTGGAGTTTTCATTCGGCTTCCTCGCGTCGGTGATGGGCAGCTGCATTCTGCTCTTGATCTGTGGCCCGCTGTTGGGCTAGTTCTTCGCGCAGGGCGGCGAAACAGTCGTCGACGTAAGAGGTGACACCAAAGAAATCTCCACGAAAACGTGTACTAGTAGGCAGAATCAGTATGACTACCAGCGCTCTCGTCGATCGGATGCAGTAGCGGGCCTTCCATGGCAAGGAGCTGCGTGATATCGGTGTATGCGCGATAGTCCTCGTGCCATCGGTAGAAGTAGTTCTCATTTTTTCACCCATGCAGCCTTTCGATCATCTGCATCATGTGAAGTGTCGCGGCATCCAAGTTCTTCCACATGTTAAAAATTGTCATGTTTGACTCATCGTCTGACCAGTAACCTAATTCCTTTCACCAGTTTAGTGATAAATTGTTCTACCGTGATCTTTTCCTTCTCGCGTCCCTCCGACTGCTACCGGAATCCGTGGACCGTAAGAGTCCGAGGTGGACATTGAGTCCATTGCGTATGCGGAGGAGATAAAAGAGATCGCGTAATGTGACCACGATGTGTGAATCGCCTCGTGCGGTGACGGAGGTGGAGCAAAGTCGATGGATGTATCGTAAACCCGACATCATTAGTGAGGAAGTCTTCGATTAGGTACTTTTATAATCTGCTTCCGGCTGGCCTAAAAGTTTGTGGCGTATCATCTCGCGCCAAATATCATTCCGCACGTCCATCCGATCAAGCTTGAACTTGTAATGATCGCTTGCGTTGGGTTCGCCGTCTTTGTAGCTTGGGATTTGGAGATCGAACGCTCTACACAAATTATCGAGATTTGACCACATGCTCTTTATTGAAGACGCGGAAATGGACGACCCTATTGTAGTTGTCCGCATTGAATGAGAATGTGGCGAGGAACTCCAGTGTGAGTTCCACGTATGCTGGCCCGTCGATACTGAAAAGTTCGTCCCAGCTACTCGTTGAAAGATAGTGGTCGACCTGTTGCGCGGTGCCGAGGCGTTCGAGGGTCTCTTGGTGGAGTCGATCGGTGCGTAGGAATTTCATGCCTTTGAGCCTCTCGTACTACTGTCCACATGCATAGTTACCAGTGAAAGTGCCCATAGCGGTTAGCAAATCCACCGTGCCGGTTGCCCCGCGTCGCCGGTTGCGTGCCAGTGGGCTAGAGGTGGTGTTGCGTGGTTGGCGGGAGGTAGCACGTGGGGGTTTCGTCGAGACATCGTACCTACAAAGTAAATGTGACTCTCGAGTAGGAAAATTCAAATCAAAGGTAGCTGGACTTGATCAAACATCATCTTCATAATCACATAAAGAAAATATAAGCCTTTCTTCATCAAATTCAATTAAGTAGACAACAAATCAACCCCAACCAGTGAGGCATTTCGTCGAATACGTGCTACGCAAGTAATGAAGATGAAATTAACTAACAACGTTGTTGAAATTAGCTAGCTAAGCCATCATGTTTGCATAGTGAAATATTGCATTCCAAACCGAAAACCCACATTTAAACACACAAAATGATTAGCTACTCTTAATGAAGGAAGAAGCCATGTAAAATACGAAAGTAGAGAAATACATAGATTATTCCCTATTTAACGAGCTCAGCTTATACCTTGTACTTTGTTCGATTCTCCGGTGTAAATGAGCTTCAAATCTTCACTTTAGCACCTAGAGATCATTTGAGATTGATCTCTAGGGTTCTTGAGTCGCCCTTGAGGTGTCTTCAGTGATTAGAAATGAGTTGCGACAGCTTAGATGCTCTTAGGGCTTTAAATTGCGGTTGACTATAAAACAGGGGTGAACACGGCTTCAAACACGGCCATGTATCATTCGGGCTTAGGGTTTAAGGCCCAACACTGTTGGCAAACACGGCCGTGTATCAGGCCGTGTTGAAGGACCGCAAGTATGATTTTACTTTCTGCTGACAAACATGGCCGTGTGTCAGACCGTGTTGAAGGGCAACAAGTTTGTTTTTTTTTTCTGCTGACAAACATGGCCGTGTGTCAGGCCGTATTGATGGACATCAGCTATGTAACTTGTCTCTGGAGCCGAACATGGCCGTGTGGTCCTCAAAATAAGCCGTGTTTGGTTAAAAGTGGTGATTTGAGCTCCATGTTACGCGGTTCGTTCCAATTATCGTCTCATGTACCTTTGACACGAAATAAGTAAAAAATATGAATAAGTGCACGAGACAACTCACAAAAGCCAATATTCAAATGATTGAGATAAACAAATGAAAATGCGTTTATAGCTCATGGTAGGTGGGCACCATAACAAACCTCTATAATATATGTGCCCACCTACCGTGAGCAACTACTGTGAGCACCATAAGTAAATCTCTCAATTGTTTGCTTTTTTGGATCTCAATGACACCAACACCTCCGTAGACCCTGTTATATCACTTGTTAACTTATATCGCTATCTCAAACACGTTAATTTTAAGAAAATTCATTATTTCTTATTGACTATGGACGGAGTATCGGGGTGTTGATTTTCTTAAAAATTAACGTGTTGGAGAAGGCGATTTAGGTTAACGATAGATATGACAGGGTCTACGGAGGTGTTGGCGGTGCTGAGAATCGAAAAAAAAATACCAAATAACTGAGTGGTGCTCACGGTAGGTGAACACCATAACAAACCTCTATATATATATTGGTAATTATAAATATGTAAATTTGTGCAGTATGGATGTTTGAGAGGAGTTTATGGCACACCATACTTCTTTGTGAATGGGTTCCCTTTATCTGATGAGGACTTAGATTACAAGAGATGGAGACAAATTTTGGATCCTTTGGTCGCCAAGCAGAAGCAAGACTCCTTACATTTTCTTGAATGAGACGAATCTTAGTAAACTTGTGTAATATTCGAATCGATGGAGAAATTGTTTATTCTAACTACCTTTTATGTTAAGTGTGGTGTTTTATGTTCAGAATTATTTTATAGAATTGGATAAGACCATATAAGATATGCATGCCATGTGGATACGGATAGTAACATGAATCTCAGTCATCAGGGGTGGACATTCAGTATGTATCGAACCTACTGATATTTCGGTTAATCAGTTCGAAATATTTTATTTTTCTAAAACCGAACACCGGTCCGAATTAGTCAGTTCAGTATTCAGTTTTAGCGCAATAAAATTCGGTTATTTTGGTTTTACCGAACGGTTAACCGAAATTTTCGTAAACAATATATTTAATATAAAATTTTCGATATTTTTATTATCAATATATTTAAGGAGAATCTACACAAAAATTCGCATGACAGTCCCCTGTCAGATTTTTTTATATATGTAGGTAGCTATTAGAATAAGTTTTTTGCAGATTGGTACCCGTTCCGCCGCAAGTACGTCATTTAGGTACCATAGAGAAACGTATTGGTACATAATACAGTGAGTAAATAGTACATCATATAAAATATTAAGGTACCATATAGAACGTATATAGGTACCATATGTGGGTACCATATAAACACGTGGCGTGGTACGTAATACACCTATAAAAAGGTTACGTCAAAACTTGGAAAATGGTACACACAATCAAACATGTACATATATGAAAAATTTTCTGACAAGGGTATTGACTTGCAAATTTTTTATATAAATGTGTATTTGTAAGTAGATTGCACTATATTTAATTATTAAAAAAATTAAATATTGCTGCAATTTTCTTTTCGATATTATTATTAATATATTTAATTATTAAAAAAAATATAATTCGGTAATTATGTATATTTTCGGTATACCGAAATAAAAAACCAAACCGAATTACCGAAATTTCAGAATTTCAAAACCGAATACCGAACCGAATTATTTGTTTGGTATTCGCTACATACCGAAATTTCGGTAATTCTGTCGGTTTGGTCGGTTTACCAAAATGTGGCCACCCCTAGTCATCATATCCTTTTAAGATAGTAAAAGTTTACAAAACTAAAAGATAGATTTAAATATTCTATAAGATGTTCTAAACCATATTGGTAATGATGGTACTTTTTTTGTACTTTGGTCAATAATAATGACCGGTTGAACCGGTAAAAGGTGAAGCTAGGGCAAAATAGTACGCTGACTGAGGATTATATATAAGCGAGCAGCACGCTACAATAAGCTTTAGGGCATAACGACGAAACGAAGCCAGGAGAAAGAGGGCGGAGCGTATTACCTTATCCTTATATTTCATTGATTTAAAAAGCACCAAGAGGTAGAATCGAATCAGCTATTGGATTAATCAAAATTCTATCGTTGTTGTTACGAATCGGCGTTGCTTATTACGGATCTGCATCTCTTTGCAGAGCATGGATCGGTACCAAAAGGTTGAGAAGCCCAAGGCCGAGGCTCCGATCAACGAGAACGAGATTAGGATCACTAGTCAGGGAAGGATGCGAAATTACATCACCTATGCTTTGACTCTGCTTCAGGTATGCGCATATGTTTGCATGGATTTGAGGATGTTAATTTGGTTTATTGATGGTTAAAAACCGTGATCATTGGAAGGTATTTGTGTTTGTTTTTTGTTGTTTTTCGATTTGAGATTGATTTGTTGCGTAGGTTGTAGCTTGGATTTGACAGACTGACTTAATGGTTTATGTATGTTTTCGAGCATCTTGTTCATCGGACATTACATTGAGCTTGAACACGTTTGAGTAGTCATTGATATGGGGCTCTGCATTTTGATGTTCTGATGGAATTGGAAAATTAGGGATTGAAGCTTTATACTGATATATCCAGTTATCAAATATAATTAGCCTATCTTGATAAATCTATCGTATTTGTTGGTATTAGACTTCCTAAAGATTCAATCTTATGTGGGTATGTTGTTATATTGAAGTATTTTTCTTTCTTCATTGAATGATATTACAGGAGAAGGGTTCTGAAGAGATTGTTTTGAAGGCGATGGGCAGAGCCATCAACAAAACAGTAACAATTGTGGAACTGATCAAGGTCTGTCATTTTTCTTTGTTTCCCCGGTTATCTCATATTAATGCGCCGTTTTGTGTCTTGCAGAGAAGGATTGTTGGTCTTCACCAAATTACAACGATTCAATCCACTGATATAACCGACACGTGGGAACCCCTAGAGGAAGGACTTCAAACGTAAGAACATGTCAAACCTGCGGATATCAAAACAAAGAACTTATTTGTTTTCTAGAAATTTAATATCCTCTCCTTAAGATGTGTAGATTTGTTATATGAACCATTCTTCTTGTTTTTTTTTTTTTTTTTTTTTTTTTTTTTTTTCCATTATGGCAGGCTTGAAACAACAAGGAAAGTTTCCATGATCACAGTTGCTCTTTCGAAAAAGGAGTTAGATAAGAATCATATTGGGTAAGTGTTCCTTATTTACCAAATTAATTGCTCAGATTTTCCATCCAGACTTACTTGCTTCAAATTAATCCACTACTTAATCCATGAATGCCAAACACTGTATAGCCTTTGACAACTATGTATTATCCCGATGAAGCCTGAAGTACCAGATTCCACTGTAGTAATATATGCGATGTGATTTTCCTTCACCATTGACTTAATTTGCTATAGGTATCAACCTCCTATACCAGCTGACCAGGTGAAGGTCTCTACAGAGTTTGACTATGATGGAGGAGGTAGCATTTCCTCATCTGATTCTTCCAATTTCACTTATCACCCGTAGGACATACTTTGACTGTTGTAATCTTTCGCAGAGGGGTCACCACCTCGTGGAAGAGGCCGAGGCGGTAGAGGAAGGGGTAGACCCAGAGCTCAGCGTGGTATGGATTTTATTTCACTATTGACGCTAATATATATACTATTCATGAATATCATTTACAGCGATGTAATTTGTCATTATCCATAGGTGATGGTTTTGCACCTGCTGAGTATGAAGATGGTGGATATGAGATGACTCATGAATTCACAAGAGGCAGAGGCCGAGGTAGAGGCAGAGGTAGGGGACGCAGCTTTCGTGGACATGGGAGAGGAGGCTACAATGCTCCCCAAGTGGACGCTCAGCACGATGCTGAAGGCTATAATGAAGGAGCGCCACGAGGTACGTTCTGTATCTACAATCCTTTTTTCCCTGTATTTTATTCACTTTATTACAACAATTGTCCAGTATGTCTTATATTTGGTTTTACCCGGTAAGCATTTTAAGTTATAGTTGTTCTCCTTTGTGCGGACTTTATGTTAGCGCTTATGTGAGGTTAGATTTGTTAGAGAAGTTGAAAATTCTAATCTACATTAGACTTGTCCAAGAATTCTAGCTATTTGAGGTATATGTTCACAGTGGGTTGAAAGGTCTAGAAGATATATTACAATGTTGAAGAGTCTGATACTTTTTGATATCTATCCGTGGGACATTATATTGAGTATTAGATATGTAAGAATCATAATATACCTTAAACGCAGAAGTATGTGTATTGTATTGTAAAATGCTACATAGGCTCATGAGGAACAGCTCCCGTCCCCCATCTAATAACTATTATTATCAGTTGATTATCTACTCATGATTGAAGGTCCATAGACTTTTTTTTTTCATCTCTATTTATATCATTGCAGGCGCAGGCCGAGGGAGGGGAAACCGTGGTAGGGGTCGTGGGTCTAGATCCAACGGGCCGGGCTATGCTCCTGCGTAAATTGCTGAAATCTTGGTGATTCTCGAAATACAACGACCGATATATATATACATATATATATATATCCGTATGTATATCGAACTTTATCGCATTATGGATTTGTGTTTCTGCAGGTTATATTATTTCGTTTTTTGCTCGTCCATATACTTAAGTTGTAGGATACTGTCCATCCGTGCTTTGGGCTTTGTTTTCTTGTTCCTTAGTTTCCATGGTTTTAGAGGATCCTTTTGTATTTACATTGTTACTTTTTTAATAATTTCTGATTCATTTTCTTCTCGTGTGTATCTCAATTTCTTGGCTTTTCAGCAGGCGTCCAAGCTCTGTAGATTTGTTTCTTGCGAAGGTTATTTCTTGGTCCTTCTGATGTGTTAGAACGTCGATTCTTGATTGCGGCAACAGACGAGCTTATTCGCAGGCGTGCTCTTTGAGTATCAATCCATCTCATCAGCCTCTTGTTCTGTTTTGATGATCAGCCTTAAAAATTGCCCCATTCACCGAGCTCAGAAACTGGTGAGTTGGTTCAAGAACCCTAATTTCGTGGGTTTTCCATGAATATTTTACCACCTTCACTCGCCTAAAAAGAACCAACCCAAAAAGCAATAATGAGAGCTTGAAGCATATGGGTCAAACCCATGTCGTCAAAACACGTAGCATTTTCAGCTTCATAACCAAGGACGGCCTTAGTGCTAGAAACAGTAACACTAACACGTAAATAGAAACACAAGCCAATGACCCATTGGCCTAATGGTTGAGGGGGAGGCATCAAAGGTTAGTGGCTAGGAGGTCATGGGATCAAATTCTCATCTCAGCTCGCATTTTCTTTGAGAAGTCCCCATGGGCCTAAGGTCTATGACTATCGTTGTCGGGTGGGTTTGTGTCGTATCTATATGATCACGGTGATGAGTCCTACCTCTTGAGTGTGTGGCGGTTAGTCCATAGCCAGGTTGTGTGGGGATACCTCGGGACAGTAAAAGAAAAAATAGAAATACACAGAGATAGAGAGAGACCACCAAAAATAAGTTTCTCTGTATGCACATTGCAAATGTGTGTATATGTATCTAGTTAGGGTTTATGGGTCCCGGGTTTAGATTTAGGGTTATGGTTTAGAGCATCTCCAATGCAACGCATAAAAATACAGGTAATATTATACAATAATACAGTTGCTACAGTGCTTTTACTCCAACCCATAAACTCTATTTTCTACACTAGTTTTCTCTCCAACCCATGAACTCTATTTTACATTAAAAATCAAATTCCTATATTTTACTATCATAATTGACTTATTAAACTTTATTATACAAAATTAAAAATTCAATGTATTTTAATTATTAATATTTAAAATTACATGAATGATAAAATTAGCATATTATTTAAATTTAATTTTATTATATAAATAAAAATTATATTATTTTTAATTTTATTTGTATTATAATAGTGTATCAAATATTAAATATAATAAAATATGTATTACTTAAATATAAATAGAAATTGAAACTCTATTTTTGTGTTAAAAATTGTGCGTACTCTAGATGTAGAGTTTCTCTGCTGATCAACACAATATTTGTGTTAAATATAGAGTCCCATTGGAGTAGAATCGTACTCTATTTTTGTGTTTTACACAAAAATAAAGTACCCGTTGGAGATGCTCTTAGTGTTTAGGATTTAGTGTTTGGGATTTTGGTTTAGGGTTTACGGTTTACGGTTTATGATTTATACCCATTAATTAGTTTATATAAACCTAACTAATTTAAACCCTCCTAAATATAAACATACTAATCAAACGAGCACTTAGTGTTTAGGGTTTAAGGTTTAGAGTTTATGATTTCTGGATTAAGATTTAGTATTTAGGGTTTATGTTTTAGGATTATGACCACCGTAAAATTGGGGCTAATGGTGAAAAACAAGAAAGAAATTGGAAATCAACAATAATAGAGTTTTCACGAATATCTTCTAATGGATGTGATCATTGACGAAAGCGGAAAGTAGGGGTTGCAAAAGAATAGTTTTTTGTTCTATTTGAGATGCGATTCGAATTTTACCATCCAAATATCGAAATTTAAATAAAAATAGTCATGATGTGATAATCTTCAAATATGAATATGTGCATTGCAGTTTTTGATTATATTCGCAAACCTACCGGATATTCGACAATCAGTGATATTTTATTCGATTCGATTTGCAAACCTACCGGATATTCGACAACCAGTGATATTTTATTCCAATTCGACAACCAGTGATATTTTATTCCACTCGATTTATTTGCTTTTCACAAATCGAGTGGAATAAGGATGGCTCCGTTGTAAAGCTATTTTTCACGAAGAAGGAAATGAAAAATCAATTGCTTTTCACAAGGATCTTTTTCTATCTTATATGCGCTTTCCCTTAATACAAACTACGATGGTGCTTTCCTTTAGTCTATACAAACTACGATAGTGAAGGAGCCAAGACCTCGACTACTTAGACCTACTGCTTCGGACACCCATCTGATTACTCCATCCGTACCGCTAATTTTATCACACTTTTTCATTTCGAGCGATCCAATAATTTTATAAAACTACACAAACAATCAATATAATAATATTAAATATTCTCAAAAAACGTGTTAAAATATACATTTATTTACCTTTTTCATTGTATAATGCTACCTTAATTTGCGTGCCCAGCAACTTATGTGATAAAGTTGTTGGGACGAAAGGAGTACTATTTTCATACAATTGGCTGGATTTACACATTTACCATATATTTTCCTCAATTCTGAATGATAAGACCAAAGGAACTCGAACCCAGTACCATAGTTTCTCTTTATTGAGCATGAACATAAATAAAACATATGTCCCTCGAGCAAAATTCAGTGATCATTGAGCTAGTAAGGCATACGCTAAAAGAATCATGAGTGATGCGTATAATATCTATTCTGATACCTCTGTTGAAACTTGAAAGGAGCGAACGTAAAATCATTTAGACGGGACACTGGTCGACTTCGAGCTACAGCTGAACCCTAGAAGGCGGGCCCACTGCGGATTCCATTCTTGAGTACCAATCGCCGATCCTCGTGTGTTCGACCATGTCCCGACCAGATTTGAGATAACGAATGGGTCTTAGAACGCCATACACGGCTAGGTCGGCCAAGTTAGGTTTGGATCCACCTGGTTCAGTGAAGGATAGAGAGATGATAAAAAATAAATGTTAGTTTGGGTGGGTAAGAAGTAAGAACTCAAATTTTGCGATGATTTTGTATTGTTTTCATTTCACATATTTGAATGCAGCTATATCCATGTATACTACATATATATATGTGTGAGGGAAAAGAACCTAGAAAATCTCGGCCATCAAGAGCATCGACCCACGTTTCTGCAGATTCGTATAAGGCAGCTCGTTCGTCAGTGATGTTGTACTTTTTCTTCAGCTTCTTTGAGACGAAGTACATTGCTACAGCACCAGCGTATTTTGCGGTTATTTTCTCAGTATAACTGAAGTTACCTGTTTGCGAAAAAAATGCAATTGAACGTGAAGATGATGGGATATATATGTTCCACAATTTTTTCTTTATCTTCGGCTTTCATACGTTTCCTCAAGATACATGTAAAGCGACATCAATAAAAAAAGCTAATGTGTGTCTTCCATTTACAAGCACATGCGTCCAAAATAATAAAAACCTCTCTTTTAGTTCAGTTATTATTGTCTGTTTACGTAGAAGATTACATGGTGAAGGGTAGGATCATCGACCACATGGAATAATCTATGTCTAGTCTAGCATATTGTACCATTAAATAAAATCTCACCATGGCTTGTGATGTAGTCAAAGGACTCGAGTGCTTCAGAAGAATTTCGATAGATGTTTGGAGATAATACGTGCACCAAGTGATCGTCCACCCAGCTGCAAGAATGCCAAAAAGTAAAAATGATGTTGCCATTAAGTGGTTGACGTGGCAGATTATCTTACAAGTTTGTAGACCATAAGATTATTGAGTTAACAGCAGAGCAACTCATCAAAACAATCAAGTTCCCATTACTTACTCACTTGACAAAGATTACAGGCTTACACTGACCTCCATCAAGGTTTCTCAAAAACCGGGATACACGGAAAGAGCAGGATAAGCAGTTAAAAAGTTTTCATTGAAGTGGATTACCTGCGCCACTTTTTCTCCTCATCATTTTCAGCAACAGAGTCCTTAAAGATCTTCTTCGTGAGTTTATCAATTATAGCTACCATAGAACGCATAAATAAATATCAAGGGAAGCTCAAGACACACATTAAGAAAGTATGCTGAGCATGACAATCAATAGGTTAATAAACTTTACGGCTGTACAGATCATTGAAATGCATGAACATGACGTTTCATTCTACCTGATGAGTCCACCAACTGCTCACCATCAACCACCAAAATTGGCACTTTCTTATAGTCAGACCACTTGATTTCTTTTTTGCTGATTGGATTTACTTCCACCACCTTGTATGTAATATCATAATAGTCCAAGAATGCTAGAAATGAAAGAGAAATTCAAACGTGTAATGAGAAGCTTCAGGAAATGACAAACCAATGAACCAAGGAAAGCTGAAATGGTAATTCGACTTCATTTATGACCAAGGGGCAAGCTTTACAATCATCTTTACCCATCAATTATCACAAACGTTTCAAATAATCTAATTAAAACATCAGCATTAATGTAAAGGTAAGCATATCATACCTTTAATCTTGTTGCAGAAAGGACAAGCCTCGTACTGATACAGCACCACTTCCTCAGGGCTGAACCTCGACTTCACAGACTCCTTCGCCTGAGCTTCGTCCACCAACGCACTGACAGTCGCCGCGGAAAACATCAACGTACCCGCAGCAACGCCGGCAGTCCTGCCGGCGATGATCCTACAGCTCGTTAACCATCGAGATCTAGCCGCCGACGAATCGCTAGAGATGAAACGAGACTGCGATCGAAGATACGACACCGAAGGAGCTCCGGCGGAGAAGCAGCGGCGTACGGCGGTTAGAGCAGCGAGTCTCCTGGCCATCCTCGACTGCGATCGTGAAGGATTTCGAGCTGAAACGGTGTCGTTTTCTCGGGGGTTAAGCTGTAAGTGTAGTTTAAGGCAAAGGGTTCTTACCGTAGAGCGTATGCTGATTGCTGAACACGTAATCAAAATAGTATGGCTAGAAATAAATTACAGCTAGTATAATAATAAAAATATGATTTCTATAATAAAAAATATGACACTGTTGATAAATGGAACTTGGAAGACATAATTACTGCGAGTCTCCTTGACGTTCGTTGACCAGACATAATTACACTCCACGTACTAATTTTGGAACTTGGAAGAGAGGGGAGAGAGAGAGAGAGAGAGAGAGAGAGAGAGAGAGAGAGAGAGAGAGAGTAAAGAAAAGGAGAATGGTGATAAATGGAATCGAAGATGAAGAGAAGTGGCTAGCAGAGGGAATCGCCGGGATTCAGCACAACGCGTTCTATCTGCATCGTGCTTTGGTGTGTTGTTGATTTCGCGATCGATTTTTTTTTTTTTTTTTTTTCGTTTCTGATTGAATTGCTGCCCCAATTTAAGAACTGTGTTCTGAGTCGGGTTAATTGAATTCAGGACGGTAATAATCTCCGGGAAGCACTGAAGTACTCGGCGCAATTGTTGTCTGAGCTACGGACTTCTAGACTGTCGCCTCACAAGTACTACGAGCTCTGTATGTTCTTTGATCATTCTGTCTATTGATGCACCTTGATTGAACTTGTGAATGGGCTGATGATGGTCGCCTTTGGGATTTGCCGTGTTTCTAGATATGCGCGCATTTGATGAGCTGAGGAGATTGGAATTTTTCTTCAGGGATGAAGATCGGCATGGGTGTTCCGTTGTTGATTTATACGAACTTGTTCAGCATGCTGGAAATGTTTTGCCCAGATTGTGAGTTGTTTCGATTTTTCCGAAGTTCAGTTGTTAAAGTTGATTGCTTTTGTCTCATTTTTCTTGAAATTCTCTGATCGTGAAGTATTGCATATTTACTGAGAAATGCCAGAAGTGCTCTGTCTGTAAGGTTTCCTTTGGACTAAAATATGTGTGTCTTTCTTCATGTATATGGTCCTTTTGGTCATCTTTTAGGTACCTTCTATGTACCGTAGGATCTGTTTATATAAAGTCAAGGGAGGCTCCTGCTAAAGATGTGCTTAAAGACCTCGTTGAAATGTGTCGGGCGGTCCAACATCCCATCCGTGGGCTTTTTTTGAGGAGTTATCTTGCTCAGATTAGTAGAGATAAGTTGCCAGATATTGGTTCCGAGTATGAAGAGTAAGCAGCATGCTTAAGTTTACTTCATCGTGGATTGAGGTTATTTTTTCAGTTTAGGCATGGATTGTTACTTTCTTCGGTGTTGTTGTTTAACTACTTTACATTCAAGTCACCCAATTGTTTAAGTCCAATCTTATAATATATTTGACAAATGCATGTGAATTTGCAAGTCTAAACTCGATGAAGTATGAGACACGTTCTACATGCTATAGTTCAGATGTAATAGCATCACGATTTGTCATTGGCGACTAATTTCAACTTTTTTTTTTTTTTTTTTTCATATTATCATCTCACATGAAAAGTAGCTAACATAAGTATTTACTCGTCTTGTAATTGTTACATTTTTGTTAACTGTAAAAGAATGGCTTTTCTCAGAATCTAAATATGGATTCTGATGTTACTGATCTAGTTGGAACAATTGAAGTATGCAAGGATCATGTTCCCAAATGTGTTTTTGTTATGATTTTAGTTAATCCCCGTGCCCGTCTTATAGTGAAGGTGATACGGTCATGGATGCCGTGGATTTTGTGCTACAGAATTTCACCGAGATGAATAAACTTTGGGTTCGAATGCAGCACCAGGTCAGTGGACATCTATCGTACCTTATACTTGCATGGGGCAGTAATAGAAAATCATGAGTGCAAATGAAGGAGTGATAATTCTTATTATGCACTTATTTGCCTCAGTGATCCTGAGCTGAGGCCTTCTTTCCGGATTTATGGTCTGCAGGGACCTTACAGGGAGAAAGAGAAGCTTGAAAAAGAAAGGAGTGAACTTCGTGATCTTGTAATAATTACCTCTCCAAGCAGTTATATCAAATCCTAAATCTTATTTCGATGGTGCGATAAATTCTTCAATCTTTTGTTTCAGGTAGGTAAAAATTTGCATGTCCTTGGTCAGATAGAGGGCGTTGATCTCGAATTATACAGAGGCACCGTCCTTCCTAGAGTTTTGGAGGAGGTTGGTTCAAAGCATTGCTTTTAGGATCTGAATATTGAATAGCGTACACACATTATCTTATTCTCTAATGCGCATTTGATTCTTTTTGTGCTAGGTCGTCAATTGCAAGGATGAACTTGCCCAAGTTTACTTGATGGACTGCATAATCCAGGTCTTTCCAGATGAATACCACCTACAAACCCTGGAGACCTTGTTGGGAGCCTGCCCCCAGCTTCAAGTGAGCGTTCATGCAATTTGTACAAGTTGGCTGTATTCTTGCATCCTTCGACAATAAATCCATAATAGCTTGTGCTACCATCTGCTTCGTGTGCCCAAGTTTTTTCGTTGGAATTTGAGCCTCGTTTTCTAATTGTGACATTGCATAACACAGCTATACATTTATCATAGACTCTGATGGATTTAACTAGTTTCTGTGGGGAATGCAAGGCTGTAGCTTATCTATTCTGCTATATATGTTTACTTTAGGGTACGTCTGTTTGGTGGCAGCATTCATTCTTTTATATTTATTGGAATCTGGTTTGTAAGTATACGAAATTTTTTAAATTTGTGACCTATAACTTATACGACATGTAACGGGTAGATGTACTTTTCTTAATCAGCCCACAGTCGATCTAAGAACAGTCTTATCACAGCTGATGGAGAGGTTGTCGAACTATGCTTCTGCAAATCCAGAAGTGAGTCATTGATTTCTCAGTCACTTTATTCTTTTATTCTTCTATCCATCATGTGTATTCTTTCTCCACACAGTTATTGCCGGAGTTTTTACAAGCGGAAGCATTTTCAAAGCTCAGCAATGCTATTGGAAAGGTAATCTCGTTCTTTTCTCATAATTGGATATCGGACTGGTTGAAATATGTTTGCGAAGGATCTCCATTGATTAGTAAATTATACATCTGTTTGCATATGATGCTTTAATTGTTGATAGTATAATTGTTATTGGTAGACTAGGCAGAGCTGATAACTGAACATGTGATGTCTGATTCAAGATGGTAATGGAACGTCTCAGTTCACTTTCAAATTTGATTTTTTCATGCCAGGTTATTGAAGCACAAGTCGATATGCCTATAGTTGGAGTGATTGATTTGTATGTCTCACTGCTGACATTCACTCTTCGTGTTCATCCTGATCGTCTGGATTATGTGGATCAAGTGCTGGTATACCTACACTATTTTTGCTTTTTCTTACAAGATCTTTAGACATTTCCTTAGCAGTTCCCTCTGATGATTTTGATGAAAGACTAGAATTCACATCACACTGATGTCCGTTGGATTACACGCCTACTTTAAAACGTTTTTCACGACAAAAAGAACTCCCTTTCCATACATAATTAATTTTGGAAACACAAATTGATCAAATTACTTAAGGTTAGAACAGACTTGCTTGCCTGGCCAAAGTATGCTATGTGTTCTACACCCTCTTACTTTTCATTGCTTTTGTCATCTTATTATGATAGGGAGCATGCTTCAAAAAGCTGTCTGGAAAACCAAAGAGCGAATGTAGTAAAGCGACAAAACAAGTTGTTGCCCTTCTGAGTGCTCCGCTAGACAGATATGACGATGTTGTCACAGCACTTACACTTTCTAATTATCCCCGTGTTATGGAACATCTTGATGCTGGAACTAATAAAGTAATGGCAATGGTTATCATCCGAAGTATCATGAAAAGCAGGAATTATGTGTCAACTTCCGACAAGGTAAAACCATGTTGATCTCTGGATCATTGATTTCAGTGATCGTTTATACGAAATTTCGATTTTTGCAGGTTGATGTACTCTTTGAACTAATAAAAGGCCTTATAAAAGACTTAGAAGGAATCTCAACAGAAGAGGTACATTTAAGTCCTCGCATTCCCCTACTTATTAGGACTTCGAATTTTTGTGTATTCTTCTTGAAGGAATGTTCTTATAGGTATGTTTTATTGTGTATTTTGGCAACTAGGTTGATGAAGAGGACTTTATAGAGGAGCAAACTTCTGTTGCTTGTCTCATGCATTTGTTGTATAATGACGATCCAGAGGAGATGTTAAAGGTGTGCATATCTTGGTCTTTTCTTGTACTGCTGAACTCTATATATGTCTCTTCAATTAGCCACATTTTCTTTGCACGAAATATTTGGTTTTTCCATGGCTTGTGGATCAGTAATTTGAGGAGGATTCATCGACTCTCTTTACTCATATGTGCACTAGGCACATGCTTGATATTGGCCATTATATGCTTGCTCGTAGTTATTTCACTAACTGAAGTTATTTATTGCTACCTCTACTTCTTCAGATAATATCTACTGTGTGGAAGCATATTGCCGGTGGAGGTCCAAAACGCCTACCTTTCACAGTGCCACCTCTTGTTTTCTCTTCCCTCAAGGTCTATATTCCATTTGGTTCTTCAGTTTTTGCACTCTTTTGTGTTGTTAAACAAGATAGCTGAGAAGTATGCTGTGGAAGGGCATCAATATTGCATATTGGGATATTTGTTCTAGACTTGTGCTCCATAGAGTCACAAGCAAATCAACTTTTTTTAAAATGCCTTCCATGAGTTCTCCGACTTCTTGTTTTGCTTGAATTTAAATTGTAATATCTGTCGAAGATTGATTTTTTCTCTAGTACATACCAGTTGACTTTCTCTTGTACAAACAGCCATTTTTGGAATAAAACTCATTTCTCCTGGCATTTTATTTTCTCTGCTCTCTTTTGGTTTAGTTGGTAAGAAGATTGCAAAGCCAAGATGGAGACGTAGGCGGAGAAGAAGTTCCAGCTACCCCAAAGAAGATATTCCAGCTTCTGACTAAGGTGCTGATAAAATCTGTTCCAATTTTACGCCTGCCTTTGGAGCCTTATAATCATTATAATGTATTCGATGGCGTTAACCCTTATCTTTATGTTTGGCGGAGAGATTTAACTTCACAACAGAAGCGTAATTTGTTGCATCTTGCTGAAGTAAAATGTTTCACTTTTACGTCCAATCAAGTAATGATCAGCAGATAATAATCTTCTTCCAACTTGCTGTAGATTATTGAGGCTCTTTCAGCTGCTTCAACACCTGAATTGGCTCTGAGGCTGTATCTACAATGTGCCGAGGTAAAAGCTTTAACATTACAGTAACTGCTCAATGGAGATACGGAATAGCCATTTACACGTAGAAGCACAAAGGAATCCATGCTTCAGTATACTTCTGCAACCTGCCAATCAAAATTTTCATCTAGGAGCTTGAATACAAACTTTCCATCCTAAATTGTCGTTTTGCACAAGGATTCCATACGAGGTTGATTAGCTTGTACTGTTTGGGGACGTGGAAACATTTATTGTCCAGTCACAAACAAAACGTGAACTTGTTCTGCGGGCAAGGAAACTTTCTCGTATCTTTGTGATTCATCGGATTTAATCATAACCACTATTGTTATTTTTTGTTGCACTACACCATTCAGTTTGCTCCTTGCAAGTGCTAATTTAATTGCCTGCTTAATTGCATTTACTTTGGAAACTGAATCTCCAGGCAGCTAACGACTGTGATCTAGAACACGTGGCTTATGAATGTTTCACGCAAGCTTTTGTTCTCTACGAGGAAGAAATTGCGGTAAATCTCAGAAAACTGTTTCTACTTTCAAACTACAAAAATTTTGTCCTCTTGTTTTCCTCCCTTTGTTGATGACTGCTTTTGATGATAAGGTTGGCCTTTCTGTGTTTCCCAGGATTCGAAAGCCCAGGTGACTGCTATACACCTAATAATCGGGACTCTCCAGAGGATGAATGTGTTCGGCGTAGAGAATAGAGATACCTTAACTCACAAAGCCACTGGGGTAAACACATCATTTTTTCGCCGGCGGCAATTTGCAGTTTTTTTTTTATGTGTTTTTATCCTTTATTTTTTTGGCTCTTTTTACAGTATTCAGCTAAGCTCTTAAAGAAACCAGACCAGTGCAGAGCTGTCTATGCGTGCTCGCATCTTTTCTGGATCGACGATCAAGATGGCATCAAAGATGGAGAAAGGTAAATTTTTCGATCTTCTATTTCATTTTTCACTTTTCCATGTTTTCGTTCATTATGATTTTCCTCAAATTTCAGGGTTTTGCTATGTCTGAAACGCTCGTTGAGGATCGCCAACGCCGCCCATCAAATGTCAAACGTCACGAGGGGTAGCAGTGGACCAGTTACACTCTTCGTCGAAATACTGAACAAGTTAGTTGTTTAATTCATCCGTCTCAAAATTGCTATATTAACCGTACATCTGTATATGTATTTACCTATTTACGCAACATTCGTCAGGTACATTTATTTTTTCGAGAAAGGAAATCCACAGATAACGTCGTCCGCGATCCAAGACCTCATAGAGCTGATCACAACTGTGATGCAAAGCGATGGTACAACTGCGAATTACGCCTCAGATTCTTTCTTCGAAAGCACTTTACGGTACATTCAATTTCAGAAACGCAAAGGCGGCGCCATGGGCGAGAAATACGACCCTGTAAAGTTATAAGACAGCTCTTGCGATTCCTTTTTTTTTTCTTTCTAAAAAACAAAAAGAAAACTCGAGGGTTGCGATCCATTCGCGTTAGAAACCTCTTTGTTCTGTTTTCTGTAAGAAAATCCGAGTGATTTTTCCTTGTAAAAAAAGTCATCCGTTTTGTAAATGGGGATTTCTGTATTGTCGAGAAGATTGCTTTTGTTCTTGCCTGGAAATTCATAAGAAACTCAAGAAGACAATCAGGTTGGTTATATATTTTACAGAAAGGGTGAGAAAGAAAACACAAATCAGAAGTCAGTCTTTGAATCCAATTCCAATTACAATACATATATATATTTTCACTATTCCCTTACAACATCAAACAACCTTTGTGCCCTTTCTTTTTCTTCTTCTGCTTCGGCGGTTGCAATACAATCTTGATCGCCGCGTCGAACACTGCCTTCACGTTCTGCACCGAAAAGGCATATGAAAATTGTTCTTTCGAAACTTTCTTACTCTTTTTAGTCTTTGTTCGGTGTTTTCTCCATCTGCTATAGATTTCTTCCCTACTGAATGTTCGACTATATTTAGAGAGTTTATTAAAGCTCTTTTATCCCTCTATTCATATATTGAACAGTCGTTTACAAAAAACGCCAATTTCTGACTGTCTTAATCATAAAATGTATTTACCTGCTGCGTCTTCGAACTGCACTCGATATACACGGGAGCCCCTATCAGTTTCTTAAGCTCCTCTCCCTAAACACAACATAAAAGTTGAACCAAAATATAAAATTTGATTTATATCAGTAACCGAGCGTTTGTCTATGGGCTCTTCTTCCTCAAATCTCACCTGTGCTGTAGTAATAGGTACAGCTCCAGGATGATCGATAAAGAACTGCTTATCATCTCGAAGATCTGCGTAAAAGAAAATCGTACGAGTTTCTTGAAAAAGGAGATATATGTTGAGCTTCTTCTATATGTGAGGAGACATATGCAATTTTATAAGCTATGAAAACAACGATAATTCCCCTAAGAGATATAATACGAAAAGCAGGCGTTAAAACTTAAACGTAAGCTTAATTTTTTTCAGACGTGGTGGTTAATCATCAAATTAGTTACCAAGCTTACCAAAATCGAACAAAATGTTAAAGATCTTACTTACCGAGCTTTGTCCCGACGAGAATTATAGGAACGCCAGGAGCATAATGCCTTAACTCTGGGATCCACTGTAAGCAGTAAATTATGAGTTCATCAGCAAATCGAAAGAATTTTCCTTTATTTTAATGGTTGAAATTTTCAACCTTCTTTGCGATGTTTTCGTAGCTTGCTTTGCTGATCAAGGAAAACGCAAGGAGAAATACGTCGGCTCCACGGTAGCTCAGTGGCCTTAATCTGTTGTAGTCCTCTTGCCCTGATATTCATATAGAGAAAATCAACATTCAGACATGGTTTAAGGAAAAAAAAAAACGGTCGAAAAGATACGATGATTATTCAAACCTGCTGTATCCCATAATCCGAGGTTTACAGTGCTTCCATCCACGACTACATTCGCGCTGAAGTTGTCGAAAACAGTCGGGACATAATCCTGAGGAAAAATGGGATGAAAATTGGAACAAATTTCAGTGTATCATCTCATCTTTGTAGTTTCGAAAAAATGATAATTTATGATCTGAGTTTCTTTGCAACAGATTAAAGCTTGTATTTTTAGTTCATCATAGAGGAATATATATATGCACGAAATTGAGCAAACAGGAATTAAGATCCACCAAAAAAGCAACAGCAAAACGCCTCAAATTGCAATTAGGAACCAAGAAATAGAAAAAGGAGTTGAAACTGTAAGAACACAGCAAATAGGAAAACAAAGCAACACTTGAAAGAGAGCGAGAGAGAGAGAGAGAGAGAGACTCACGGTGGGAAATGTGTTGCTGGTATAAGAAATCAACATGCAAGTTTTTCCGACAGCTCCATCGCCAACTGTTACACACTTTATGAACCTCGTTGCACTCATTCTTCGTCTTCAGATGAAAACTTAACCCAGTGTTTTTTTATCTTCTCCTCCTTCGTCTCCTTCTCTCTTTTAAGGCTTCAAAAGGAAAGAAACGAAAAAATACTTCATTTTTCCCCTCGCTGTTCCGTACAAACAATCCCATATCAATAGCATAGATCCAAGAAATAACTCACAAAATAAAAAATCTTCTTCAAGAATCACAGAGAAACTTACCAGCAATTCTTGGAGGAATCAATAATGGAGTAGTTAATTCACCTGTGTGTGGCCCAGCGGCAGCCCTTTGGTGGCTTTGGTTTGGCTGGAAATAATTGACAGCCTTTTTACGGGGATTTTTAAGTAAATGGCCTTTGACGTGGTCAACGTTAAAAAATAGCCTCCAAATGTAAAATGACTTTAACGCCATTACTAATCGGCTCCCAGAAAAATGCGGGGTCCCTTATTACAAAGCATGGGTCCCCTAAGCAGGGGCACGCCCCTGCTGTGCAACAAATGGCGGGACCTCTGCTAGCATGGGCGGGTCCCTGCTATATAGCACGGGTCCCCTGCCCAGCATGGGCGGGGTCCCGTGCTGCAGTAGGCACAACACAGCACGGGACCCCGCCCATGCTGTGCAGGGGACCCGTGCTATATAGCAGGGGCCCCGCCCATGCTAGCAGAGGTCCCGCCCAATGCATTTGGGCAGCGGCCGGGACCTCTGCTAGCATGGGCGGGGCCCCTGCTATATAGCACGGGTCCCCTGCCCAGCATGGGCGGGGTCCCGTGCTGTGTTGTGCCTACTGCAGCACGGGACCCCGCCCATGCTGGGCAGGGGACCCGTGCTATATAGCAGGGGCCCCGCCCATGCTAGCAGAGGTCCCGCCCAATGCATTTGGGCAGCCATATATATATATATATAAAATATGTGTTGGGGATTTGAACCCACGACCTACTACTTGAACGTCTGACTACACAACCACTGGACTACAACACACCCGCCCACCCTAGTGCGGCCCCGATTTAACATAATGGTTTTTACAGACACTGTAAAAAGACGAAAATACCCTTAAATTGAAGGCTATTTTTCAAAGGTAGAATCGACGGCTATTTTTTTTAAAGTTGACCGAGTCAAAGGCTATTTTTTAAAAGACCCCCTTTTTACGTTTCTTCTTTTATTTAAAAAAAAACACAGTCATCCTTTAGCTGATGATATACCATATAATATTGAAACTTTTCTCTCAGAAAAATATTTCTAAAAACATTGACAGCCTTTTTACGTTTCTAATATCTGAAGCTTTGGACTGAACCCTTTTTATTGTTTTCGTAGTTCTTGAAATTAAATACTCCTTCCGTCCCAGCAACTTTGCCGGGCATGCAAATTAAGGTGGCATTATTATAACAATATAGTACAATGAAAAGTAAAAAAGTGTATATTTTAACACGTCTTAGAATATTTAATATTATTATATTGATTGTTTGTGATAGTTTTTGCTAAATAAGGAAATGTGATAAAATTATTGGGACGCTCGAAATGGAATGAAAAGGTAAAAAAATATATATTTTAATACGTCTTTTAAGAATATTTAATATTATTATATCGATTGTTTGTGATATTTTTTGCTAAATAAGGAAATGTGATAAAATTATTGAGACGCTCGAAATGGAATGAAAAGGTAAAAAAGTATATATTTTAACACGTCTTTTAAGAATATTTAATATTATTATATCGATTGTTTGTGATAGTTTTTTGCTAAATAAGGAAATGTGATAAAATTATTGGGACGCTCGAAATGGAAGAGTGTGAGAAAATAAGGGGGCGGAGGGAGTAATCACACCAGCATTTAATAATCCATTTAATTCTTCTCTGTTTTTATATTTTAATAACATCAATAGTCAAGACAAACAAGTTAGAATTGAAATTATGTGATATCACGGTCCAATTTTTATCTATCCTTTGCTAATTCCTAAAGATTGATTTTTTTTTTTCTTTGGGCACAATAAAAAGGGATATTGATTCTCAGTGGCTAAACTTTCCCTAGACCTGAATCTCATTTATCTCCCATGACTTAGTATGACTAATCATATGATATTTTCTCATCATTACACGAGTTTCGTTCTTAGATGACGAAAATAGCCCATTATATCTCTCAATTAAAAATTTCCATCACCAAGTCATATCGGCCACTATGTGTCCATGGGCCTCAGGAAAAAAAATTGAAGAATTAGAGCTTCCCAACACGTAAAAATTAGAGCTGTCAAACGAGCTAGTGGTGGGGCGGGCTGGAAAATTTTAGCGGCCCACCAAAAATAACAATTGTATTAAATAATAGATATATAAGCATTGATTTTTGTTATAAAATATTTATTTTATACATAAATATAATAAGCATAATAGATAACGTTCAACACATAGAAAAATGAGCAATGTATTGAATAATATAATGTGCTTTAACAACTGAAGTTCTATCTCTAAACTTTACAAACGATAGCCTGTGTAAAGGCAATTATATGTACTATTCAACCTAACATTTACAACTAATAATTAATGTGGACATCCACATAAATAATATTATTCATAATACTCCCCCTTGGATGTCCACTAAAGAATATGCCTCATTAAAACCTTATTAGGAAAAAATCTAGTGGGATAAAAACCTAATGAAGAAAAAGGGTACATAATTCTTTAGATACGCTTTTTGGTTGTTGCCTCATTAAAAACCTTACTAGGAAAACTGTGGGAAAACCATAGTGAAGGAAAAAAGAGTGCAACCATATTTACTCCCCTTGATGAGAATGTCCTTTAAGATCTCTAAGTTTTCGGACTCCAATTGAATATACCTAATTTTCAAAAATTCTTGGAGGAAGTGCCTTAGTAAATAGATCAGCAAGATTTTCACTTGATCGAACTTGTTGTACATCAATGTTACCATTTTTTGAAGTTCATGCGTAAAGAAAAATTTTGGTGATATGTGTTTTGTTCTATCACCTTTGATGTAACCTTCTTTTAATTGAGCTATGCATACTGTATTATCTTCAAATAATGTTGTAGAAGGTAATTTCTCAATAGATAATCCACAAGTGTCTTGAATGTGTTGAATATAGATCTTAACCAAACACATTCTCGACTAGCCTCATGAATCGCTAATATTTCAACATGATTTGAAGAAGTAGCAATTAAGGTTTTTTTAACCGATCGCCATGAAATAGTTGTACCTACATGTGTAACCTGTTTGCGATCGTCCATTATGTGGATCAGATGGAAATCCCGCATCTGCATAGCCAACTAAACTTGATTGTGAATCATTCGAATAAAATAATCCGTATTCGTAGTTCCTTTAAGATAACGGAATATTTGTTTGATCCCATTTCAATGTCGTCTAGTTGGTGAAGAACTATATCTTACCAATAAATTCACTGCAAATGCTATATCGGGTCTAGTATGACTTGTAAATACATTAATGCTCCAATAGCACTAAGATATGGAACTTCAGCCTTCATTATCATCGCATGGTCTGAACGGATATTTACTCACATCAGGAGATCGTACGATCATTGGAGTAGTTAATGGGTGTGCTTTGTCCATATAAAATCTTTTCAAGATCTTCTTTGTATAAGTCTCTTGATGGACAAATATTTCATTGTTTAAATATTCAATTTGTAGTCCGAGACGAAATTTCGTTCTTCCGAGATCTTTCATTTCGAATTCTCGTTTTAAACATGTAATAGCTTTAGTTAACTCTTGAGGAGTTCCTATGATATTTAAGTCATCAACATAAACGGCAATGATGACAAACTCATTTTCACTTCTTCTCACGAAGATACAAGGGCATGTTTGATCATTTATACCCCTCTTTTAGTAAATAATCACTTAAACGATTATACGACATACGCCCTGATTGTTCTAAACCGTAGAGTGATTTATTCAACTTCATTGAGTACTCATTTCGAGATCCTGAATTTTCAGGCAAATGAAATCCCTCAGGGAGTTTCATGTGTATGTCACTATCGAGTGATCCATACAAGTACGCAGTGACAACATCCATAAGATGCATATCGAGCCCTTCACGTACTGCCAGACTAATTAGATAACGAGAAGTTGTTGCATCCACAACAGAAGAATAAGTCTCTTCGTAATCAATGATAGGTCTTTGTGAAAAACCTTGAGCAACAAGCCGTACTTTGTATCTCACAATTTTACCGTTTTTATTTTTCTTTCTAATGAAAACCCATTTACACCTAATCGGCTTTACATTCTTTGATATACGGACCACAGGTCCGAATACTTTTCGTTTCTCAAGTGATTTTAATTCTGTCTCAATTGCATCTTTCCATTTTGGCCAATCACTTCTTTATTGACATCCATTTATAGATTTCGGTTCATGATCCTCATTTTCATTAATGTCATGTAGCACTACGTTAAATGAGAAAGCATCGTAATCGTTGACTTCGTCTCGATTCCATCATATTCCATTATGGGCATAATTTATTGAGATCTATTCATTTTCAATATTTTCACAACTTTCAGGTACTTGATCAGATTTATTTATGCCCATGGACTCTCTTAGAGTTGACGTGTCCCCGATTTGACCATCTATTTTATTTGCTGTTTTCTTTTACGAGGATTCTTGTCTTTGGATCTCGAGGACCTACCACGTTTCAACTATGGTTTCAACTCAATTTTATTACTAGTATTATCAATAGAAGTATCAAATCTAACAGGAGCATTAACAGCTGGTATATGCGATTTAGTCTCCTTTTTCTGGTCAGTAAAACTGTGTGGCAATTGATTTGCTAAATTTTGTAAATGAATTATCTTTTGAAATTCAAGTTCACATTCTTTTGTACGAGGGTCAAAATGAGCCAATGATAATTCATTCCAACTACTCTCTTTAATCACCTGTTAATTTTCTTTATCTCCACCTAATGGTGGAAATTTTGATTCATCAAAATGATAGTCGGCAAATAGAGCCGTAAATAAATCTCCTGTCAATGGTTCTAAATATTTTAATACTGACTTAGATTCAAATCCAACATATATTTTCAATCTTCTTTGAGGTCCCATTTTAGTGCGTTTTGGTGGAGCAATTGGAACATATACTGCACATCCAAAAATTCTCAGATGGGAAATATCTGGTTCCTGACCGAAAACCATTTGTAATGGGGAAATATTATGATAAATTGTGGATCAAATTCGAATAAGTGATGCTGCATGCAAAATAGCATATCCCCAACATCGGAAGATTCGACTTCATTAGTAATGGTCTTGCTATTAATTGTGATCTTTTTATTAATGATTCCGCAAGTCCATTTTGAGTATGCACATGTGCTACGGGATGTTCATCATCAATCCCAATAGACATACAATATTCATTAAATGCTTTAGAGGTGAATTCACCAGCATTGTCAAGACGTATTTTCTTAATTGGATAATCTGGAAAATATGCTTGTAATCGAATTAACTGAGCAAGTAGTCTAGCAAACGCAACATTGCGTGTTGATAATAATGATACATGTGACCATTTAGTTGATGCATCAATTAAAACCATGAAGTATCTAAATGGACCACATGATGGATGAATTGGTCCGCAAATATCACCTTGAATATGTTCTAAAGACGTAATAGATTCATTCTTCAATTTCACCGGTGACGGTCTAACGATTAATTTTCTTTCGAGCAAACATCACATGATAACTCATTAGATTGAATAATCTTCTTATTTTTTAAAGTGTGTCCATTCTCAATTATTGTTCGCATCATAGTTGAACCGGGATGGCCTAACCGGTCATGCCACACCACAAATAAATCATTGTTTATAAAATTCGACTCAATCGATTAATATACGCATAGTATAAACCGGAAGATAATGCAGACAATTTTTCTATAACACATTTTTTTTTATAAAATCACGTTTGTGATTTGAAGGTATTCATTATCACCTTCTTTTGTGGTCTCAATATGATATCTGTTTTTATGTATGTCTTTAAAACTCAATAAGTTTATATGAGAATTCGAAGAATATAATGCATTTTCAATATGATTTTTGTTCCTCCGGATAATAAGATATTAGCTCTTCCAGATACTTCAATCAATTTTGTAATTTCCGAGATAGTATTAACATTTGCTTCTTGAGTAGAGCGGTCAATTTGGCCCGTGGCCCGCGGGCTGACCCGCCCCGACCCTCCAAAAGGGCGGGTTGGGCTGGAATTTTTTAGGCCCGCCAAGGACCGCGCGGGCCACGGGGTACCATCCCCCGCGGTACATATTATATTTAAAATATATTAATGTTAATAAATATATAATTAAGTTTATAGTTAATAATTCATCAATTAGACCATAATTTACTACATGTATGTTAATAAAAATATAATTATATGTTGGTTATCCATAATTATTAATAAATATCATAATTAATTAAAAAATATATAATAAATTAAAGTATAAAATTAAAAAAAAAATAATAAACTTCTAAGCGGGCGGGCCTGGCGGGCCAGGCCCGCGGCCCACTGCGGGGCGGGCATGGTACCATTTTTCCAGCCCGCTACATGGCGGGTCAGCCAGCCCCGCCCTGCCAGATGGCGGGCTTTGGCGGGCGACGGGCCAGTCTGCCCCGGCCCGGCCCATTGACAGTTCTATTCTTGAGTAATCAATCGGTTGAAATATTTCTTATCCGTAAGTATTGTATGAGTTGTTATGCTGTCTACAAGATCTCCACGTGTGTTCATTCCTCAAGAAAATAGTAAAACACGTTAATTATTAATTATACATAAAATTCATGATAATACAGCACACATACGTACATAAAATTCATGGTAATACAGCACACACACACACACATAAAATTCATGATAATACATCACACGCACATAAAATATCAATACGATACATATAATAAGTCTTTTATTCATTGAACGCGAGAAATTCTTCAAGATCCATGTTGGTAATATCGTCGAGGTTGAGATTAGAACCTCCTTCATCTTGTACAAAGTTTATCTCAACTTTCTTTCCTTTTTCAAGCGATTTTTGATAAAGCTCAACAAGATGTTTTACCACACGACAAGTACGAGCATAATGACCTCTCATACCACAACGAGAACATGGTTCATCGAATTGCCTTTTTGATTTTTCGCCAGTTTCCTCTTTGTTTTCATTTTTCCATTTCTGATGAAAATTATCATAATTACCATAATGCGGTCGGCTACGGCCACGACCATGACCACCTCCACGACCTCGATTATTATACCTGCCACGACCGTGAAAGGCCTCATTCACTTTAGTAAGTGTTCATATTGACTTTAGGAATGGGAGCAGAGCCCATTGGCGTGATTGATGGTTTCTAATAATAACTCATTATTTTGTTCAGCAACGAGGAGACATAAAATTAATCCTGAATATTTCTTGAAATCCTTTTCACGTATTTTTGTAACAACAAATTCACTGCATGGAACATGGTGAAGGTTTTCTCCATCAGACTTGCTTCTGTAACTTCCTGTCCACACAATCTTAATTGAGAAGTAATTATGAACATAGCAGAATTATAATCACTTACAGATTTATAATCTTGGAACCCTAAGTTTGTCCATTCATATTAGACATTTGGTAGGATCACAGTTCTCTGAGGTCGTACCTTTCTTTAGTTTAGTCCACAAAATAAGTGATTTCGCAGTGAGATATTCCACCTTTAAACTTTCATGAAGGTGGTGACGGAGAAATATCATGACCTTGGCCTTGTCTTGACTTGATGTCGTATTATCAGGTTGTATAGTAGTTCCTTGGCCTTTCGATTCAAGGTGGATTTCGGCATCCAAATTCCATGACAAATAGTTCTGTCCCGTCGACAATTTACTATCACAGAATATTACAATTGGTTAAGAAAAACAGTTCGAAGCGTAAATAGTATTAACGTTAAAAAGCAAAAAGTTAAATTTGAATAAAATGGCATAACATTAAAAGTCAATGGCCCAGCTAGGATTCGAAATCTGGTGCTCACGCCACAAGTTTGTGGGGGTTACCGCAAGAGCTTGCGGGCTTTTTGTGTTGTAAGATATAAATAAAAATGTATATATTATACCTTGGCGTGACGAGGTCGACGAAATTCAAATGGTCGGAACTCGTGCTCGGAGTGCTAACGTCGGCGAACCTCGGTTGGTTTAAGCCTCATGCTGATAACGTGTTATAAAATATTTATTTTATATATACATATAATAAGCATAATAGATTACGATCAACACATAGAAAAATGAGCAATATATTGAATAATATAATGTGCTTTACAACTAAAGTTCTATCTCTAAACTTTACAAACGATAGCCTATTTAAAGGCAATTATATGTACTATTCAACCTAACATTTACAACTAATAATTAGTGTGGACATCCACATAATAAATATTATTCATAATAATTTTTTACGTTTGTAGGTTGTGTTTGTACGTTAATAACAAATAAATTAATATCACAGAAGTTGATTAAATTAGATATATTCTCCAAATTGAATTCTTTTTTATATTTTTCCTATTTTTTTTATTTTTTTAAAATGAGGGGCTAAGCTTGCCGGGCCCGCTATCCGCCTACAGGCGGGACGGACCTTCATTTCTCATGCCCACCAGTTGGCGGGCTTGCCCGAGCCTGCTCGCTAGAGCTTTGGCGGGGCCGGTTCGTTTTGACACCTCTAATAACAATAAAATGTTGATGTCGTTATGAATATTTTATTATAAAATATGTTGCAATGATCTTATTTGTCGGCAAGGTTGGTATGCATCGTATCATAGCAAACGCATCGCCATCCACAAAATTATTAACATTATCCCATCAATTGATTTCTCCAATTGCTCCCTTATTGCTTCATAAATCATAATTACGTTACTCGAATGCCACTATACCATTACCTTCATCAATTTTGAGTATAAAGCAAACATTATTTATATCAACACACGGTATCGAAACTCAGAACTCAACTTACATCTTACTAATGTAGTACAAAACGAATAAAATTTCTCTGTAAGATGAATGACATAACTGTATCATTAAGAAAAATAAAAAGAATCCCATCAATAATCATCATTTAATTCACCCAATTTACCTCCTCTTTGGTATTTATCTAAAATAATTCGTAATTTTATCGGCTTCTAATAATACGAGCTCCATGCTAGTAGCGTCCAAATGGGCCATTGGGCCCGGCCGAAATTACATCGGGCCCCCACAAATGTTTTATCAATCAATTCATATAAAAATCCCCCCCACCACCACAGCCGACATAACAGCCATCCCCATCTCAAGGCGGCGCGTGGACGGACAACCGCCGTTAGCATCCAACTCCCCTTCGTAGATCATGCCGCCGACTGCCTGCTGAGGATCCTCCGAGCTCGACGCCGACGACGACTTCTTCCCCGCGCTGGGCGAAGGGCAGAAGGTGATGACGTAGTCGGCGGCGCTCGCGCCGCACGTGAACGTGCTCGTACGGTCGTCGTAGGCGTAGCTGTACGCCTGAGGACACTTGCTCTTAAACGCCGCCGAGTACTTCGACGGCCGGCAGACGTCCGGCGCGGCGTACGCGCCGCTGCAGCAGTACTCGTCTCTCCTGAACGCATCGCACGCGCTCCTGCACGCGACGGTTGCTCCGCCGTCGTCCTCCGCCGTCAATCTGAGCTCCGTCGGACATCCTCCGTTCAGATCTGAGACGCACCCCGTCGCCGTACAGTTTGCTCCGCCGCCCTGAGGCACAACCAGCACCGCGAGGTTGTAGCCGTCGACGAGGCTCACGTCGTAGAAGTCCCTATCGGCGTCGCCGTCGAGCTTGAACTCCGCCAGGGTCGCCGGAGGCTCCGCTCCGCCGCCGTCGCACTCGATTCTCCCCGAGCCGCAGTCGCCGGTGAGGCACGCGAATTTCCCGGTGGTTTGATCCGTGGAACAGTGGGTGCGGCCCCAGAAACGGCCGCCCCACGAGTCGGGGGCGGCGATGGCCTTAGATTCTGACGGCGGCAGGGCGAAGCCGGTGGTGGTTAACGGCGAGACGCCGGCGTTTGAGAGGATTCCCGGCCACACTGTGTAGGAGCACTTGTTTACTAGCGTGAATGTCGCCGATGAGTACACAACTGCAAAAGAACAAATAAATTCTTTAAAACGGAAAATTGAACGCAGTGAAGAAGATGCTCTATACGGCGTCGTTTGGCACCTGCTATGAAGGAATTGAATAGGATGAGAAAGCATAGTTGTACTTTTGCCATCAGAGTAGAAGATTTAATGTGTTGAAGAAGGAGAAGAAGAATCTATCAGAGTTTGAAAAGGGAATATAAAGGAAAAAGTTCGTTTATATAGATAGAGATATAGTAAAACATGTAGGTAGGGAGATATTTGTTTCTATTTCTCTTTATGTTGAAGTTGTAACGAATTGAAATTGCTAAATTTAGCCTTTATGCATGCAAATAGAATGTAACTAGTTCAAGTAACTCAATCTTAACTTATTGCTGACGTGTCCGTAATTTTGTTGATATGGTTGTCAAGAAATCTATGTATAGAATTAAGTTTCTAATAAATTTTAGGTAAAGTATATAGGTCAAATGATCGAGCTAATTTATATACGTAAATGTTAGGTTCTCCTAAATCATATAGGTCAAGTGAAGGTCACGATAGCTTCTTATTTATCCATAGGTTAGAGTTTTATTCTCTTGAATTTCTTGATTATCATAAAGGACGATTTGAATTAGTTTAAGTATCAATCAAGTTCGAGAAACCACAAATCCACAATTGTTGGCAGGAATATATCTTGCGGCAATTGACAGATTGTAACGCTTTTAATTAAAAAAAAAAAAAAAATAGTAGCGATATCCCGAAAACGGACAACTTGCAAAAGTTTCAAATAAAAATGGTAATAATATCCCAAAAACAGACAACTTGCAAAAGTTTCAACTCATGAAGTAACAATGACGCAGGTTTTTTTATGTGGATATCTTTATATTCTCATTAGAATAAAGAGAAGATTTTATTTTCCTTTTCAAAAGTGTCGTCAAGATATTTCGTGCCATAATTATTATATTGTTTTGGAAATCGTATGTTGCCTTGATTTCTGTTTATAAGTAGGCTAGGGTCACGTAATATATATTCCCACTTAACATATGTATGCATGTTTAATTCATATATGATCGGCAACTGTTTTAATTGTAATAGACACAAGGTTCCAATTTGTGTAGGGTCCATTTTAGAATTGAGGCCGTCACGTGAATTAGACCTTTGAGTATATATTAAAGATTGATGATGTTACACCATTATATGTTTCTTGAATATTTTCTAGATTAATTCCCAATCACATTGACCTATGAGTAAGGGCAAATTTCAAGCGTGATACTCAACCATTAACCAAAGCCACGACACGAGGATCAAATTTTGTCGTGTGAAGGCCCATTTCCAAGTATACGAATCAATGTCTTAATCGTACATGACCTCATACTACGAATGAAAATACATGGTACTAATCCCAGTGTACGTGATACTCAAATTGCTCGAACAAGATATGCAATAATTCATTGCATGTATTAAGATTGCAATTATATGTCTCAAGTTGCACGAAATGACATTAGAAGCACAACCCATCTCATGGATGTTATGTTATCAAGCAACAAGCACAATCATCGCTGATTCTGTTAGAAATTATGATCATATTTACCACAATCCGTTGTATCTTTGCAATCAAAACGCCGTCGTTATCATAAGATTAGAATTGAAATCAAGAATTCTCATTGCATGGGATAACATAGCAGTCGCCTAGTCCAAAAAGAAAAAGAATATCAGGCTATGTAAGGAACTTGCTTACAAACCTAAGAAAATCAAAGATGGGAATCTTTGAACTTTGCTTGATCTTTCAGCAAGAATCTTACCAAGACAAGATGGATACATTAATGGGCTCGAATGATCGATCATAAATAACACACCCGCCAATACATGTTTTTCGTAACCTCGACCAAAAAGAAGGTAAAGTATAGCAAGAGTTAAGTATGCGTACTGCGCTGTTCCGCAAGGCGTCTGAGAAAACGAGCGAGAGATCTTCTGGCATTTGCAGCTTTAGACGCTGTATTTCCTTTTCCTCTCCGTATGAACCTTCCTCACCAATTGTCTAAGTTCCTGAAGAACGATGAAAATTTACCGTTTAGGACTGTAAATGAGCTCAAGTTCAAAAGGGCAAAACTGAACTATATTAAAAGCAAAGGCTATATAATAGGAGCTCAAGAGCAGAGGAAAAAAATGCACCAAGCGTTCATGGTACTCAAGGAGACTCAGGGATGAACGGTATTGCCCAAGTTCAAATTTTTACGAAGGTATGGGCGTGTTTTTTAACTGACCTGTCGATCGAATTCCACATCTCGGAGAGAATAAACCTCGTTGGTGATGCTGATATCTCTATCGATGAGACCATCGCACCATTTTTTCGCGACAGTGATTTCCAACGAGTCCTGCAAATGAAGAAATAAAATACCATCATCGGCAAGAGCAGTAAGGAGGGCTTTACTGACTCGTTTTCAGCTATTAAAATTTTTCGAATATCTAAATACCTCTTCTTCTTCTTCTTCATCATCGTCATCTTTTAATTCTCCCACTACGTTCTCTTCTTCTTCGCCTCTTCTTCATCAAGAGGGGAAAAGGTTTCTGCACCTGATAAATTAAGAAACTTGCCAGTGTCTCCATCTTTTGTCGCCTGAATTAAGCCGTCCAACAGTTCAGGTTCGGCTTCTCTCAGCAATCTTCCTAACAATGAGTATCAAATCTTCGTTATACTAATTTTAAGTGTGTGGCAGAACAGAGACAATTTCTTTGCTCACTCCTCACCTATGTAGTTGAACTGTCTGCGCTTCCCTTCACGAACATCACGCCCTAATCTCTGCGACATTTTTGCAAACAGCTTACCTTCGTCAGCAACTCAAACAGATGTACAAAAGATAAGCACAAAGAACGAGCAAGGAAAACCATCAAAGAAAAAAAAAAAAACAGTATAACTAAACATAAGCGTAGAAGAAAGACGGTGTTTTTGATCACCTTCACCAGCATTATAGCATCAAACACCTCTTGATCAAGAGAAGCCACTCTGCACAAAGCTCACTCAAACACACAGAAACGTCAGAAAGCACGCTCAAAAAAACACTATTTGAACACATTCAAAATCCTCGTAGTGAATGTACCTAAGGATTCGCTTGATCTGTGATGGAGAGAACGTGGCCAAGTCCATACCCACCGCACAGCGCGTCGAGCCTCGCGTTTCCCTCTCGTTTCGGCTCCTTCTCGCACCGCTTCCATCGGAATCTGAACCGTCGCCGTCGCTCCCTCCGACGTTATCGCGCGGCAAAGGTGCCTTGGAAGGCCTCAAAGCGCGCGAGCGAAAATGGACTTCTCTCGACAAAGGTGAGCTCGATGGTAGGTAAGGCGAGCTAGCTAACGCGCGTGACGGATACGCGCAAAGTAAAGATATCGACGGCGAGCGACGGTGGCGCCACCGTGGTAGGAGTTGGATTAGCGGCCTCAGCAGATGAGCCATTCCGCGCTCTTCTTTCCCAACGTGGACTCGGATTTTTCACCGCAACTTTAATGGGCTTCAACGCTTTGGGCCCAATTAAAGAAGCCCAATTAATGATTTATAATTTTCCTATGTTATTACAGGTTTTTAATAAACGAGAGAAAATAACTTCACATCAAATCCTAAAGTGTGTTTGTTCATGGAATTGGGTGTGGAAAAGAAAACGCACGAAAGGAAAATCAAAATCAAAGAAAGACTAATTCCTTTGTCATGTTTGGTTGTTGGGTAAAAGCAAAGGAAATTTGTTTTGTAAGAAAACTAATAATTCCGTTTGGTTCTGTTGAAAGGAAAACACAGTGGAAACTAATATGATTTAAAAATGTTTCGTCAAGTCTCTTTACCTCCGTTACTAATTTCGTCCAATAAATATCTGTTACACTTACTATGATCATATTAATATTATTTATTACATTGATTTTTAAAAACCTTATTCAATTAATAATCTCATCTTGACAAGAACATGTAACATGCCATATTGTATAATTTGAAATATCTTCTCAATAATTTATTTGTCTAAATATAATAGCATACGGACAAAAACTAAAACATAATATTCTTATAAACTCCAAAGAGTAAATTACTATCATATATGTAGGGATTTTTTCAGACCCAATTCCAGCCCAAACCCAACCCGGTATAAGCTTGTGGGGTTCCTCTCTAAAACCAATTGGCAATAGAGGGAGTGAACCCACAAGCTTATAAACCACTCCTTTTCTATTTTAACTATTGGTGTGGGACTCTCTTGAGATTGCACCAACAATCCTCCCTCAAACTCAAGACCACACAACGGGCCTCCCATTCGACGACGATTATCTGCACCAAACGCTTCCCCGCAATCACTGTACCAAGCGCTTTTTTTGTTCACCGCAGATTCACCAATCGTCTTACAAGGGCTGGGGACACCACCACCACACCGTATCTGGGCTATAATTTTTCCATCTGAAGGCACCCTCACCATGTTCGTCCACGCTCACCGCACCATATAGGGATTTTTTCAGACCCAATTCCAGCCCAAACCCAACCCGGTATAAGCTTGTGGGGTTCCTCTCTAAACCAATTGGCAATAGAGGGAGTGAATCCACAAGCTTATAAACCAGTCCTTTTCTATTTTAACTATCGTGTGGGACTCTCTTGAGATTGCACCAACAATATATCAATAATTTGTCTCAAATACCAAATAACCAAGAGGTATTTTACAAATACGTGATAAAAGAGCATTGGAAAGCACATACAAATGTTATGAAAATTTTATCAACGAAATACTATGCTAATCATTATCAAATATCTCACACCATATTTAACGAGCAACCACAATCTCTTCTGTGCACTTGGACATTTGTGAAAAGCACGAGCAGCCCTATATCGGGGTGAGTTTTTGATATACCGTCATTTGAGAGATCTCCCGTCACTCCACCAACTAATGCAATCTCGTTGAAGAGTTCTTCTTCAGTGTAGTTTCGTTGATTTCCATGTTGAATTGCTGCAGCAACTTCTCTTATACTAGCATTCATCATTGAAATTTCTTCACTTATCATGTCTACCATTCTCACTTTCTTCTTTCTTGTTCTTCAGTTGGAAGTCTCGGGGTAAAAGATTCTTCATTAGCATCGTCTTTTCCATTATTCCATCCATCTCTCTCTTATTCTTCCAAAGGATGCTTCTCATTGTTGTGTTCTTTTTCCCACTCTCTTTGCCTTTGTTTCACACCAACCGCCCGGAAACCCATTGCACAATCTTTTCCAAAATCTCACCAAATTCTCATAATTTGGAAATGGCGGATACCTCAAATTAGAGCAGTAGCAGTAGGTTCGCCTAGAAAAAAGTTATATTGTCAAAAGTATTAAGTCATATATGCATAACAACAAGAGGACATCATATTTCAAATATATCAACATAAAGAGCACTATTACATACATCCATATCATATGCTACCAAGTAATGCAATGGTCACAAATCCAATGCTACATGCAGAGAATAACATAATATAGCCCTTTAATTAAAATATAAATCATATCAAGCATTGTGTCATTGGTATTGAATAGCAGAAATATGCCAACAAACTCAAATATCATCGTAGCAAGCAAATATCGAATTCAAAGATAGCAAAATATGCCCAACAAATTCAATATAAATCATATCATTTATTGCATGACACATCGTCTTAAAAATAATCATAAAAAGGTTGTGTAATTTTGATAACATAAAGTAATACCTTAAGATAGGCATCCCCAACCCCGCCTCGGCTTCAATCGTCTTGGATGTATAGTGAAACCCCAATCCACTACCATTCTGTAGAATATCTTTGACTGAAGCAACGCGTTTCTTCACTGTTTTGACACGGTTTTTTGACGTGCGTAGAATCACATAAAATGTGAAATGTTGAAGATACATTGACAGCATTTGCTTTATAGGCTGTTCGTGTAAACCACCTCCAATCTTTTGTCCTTTGAGCTTTTGTTCCATTAAGCCATCAACAATGCAAGCATCCATTTCATTGTTCCATTTGAGATTTTTTTTTCTCAAGGGTTGCGGAGTCTTCTAAATCATCTCCATGTTGTAGTTGCTTAGAAATATAAATATGGCAGATTATATAATTTAACAAAAATTTACTCGATAATACAATAATACTATTAAAATACCACATCACCTAGTAGTTACGAACCATATTTTGTGTTGAATCATAAGATTAAAAAAAAATAGCAAATTCAAGAACTAATATCAATCCAGCAAACATTGTTCACATATAACAAAAAAAAACAGAATAATAGTCTAATACAATTAATGGCCATGGTTATAATCCCTCCACATAAGATTTGCTATTTATTTATTAAAAACTAAAAAAAGAAAAAAAATTCTTCTCTCATCATTTCTCCGCCCTTACAATCATCAACTAATATAGGGTAAGTTTCAGGAGTTCGTTTCATAAGCTCGTCATCAACTTCTGCAATAATTCTTTTATCGGGATCAACACCCATCATATAGTTATGAAGAATGTAACATGCCAAACGATGTCGCTTGAGTTTCTACACTAAAATAGGTCTCTGTTCCACTTCCTAATATGGGAAAGTTTTTCATTAGAACTCCGAAGGCTCTTTCAACAGCATTCCTCAACGAAGCATGACGGAGGTTAAAGAGCTCATTCGGATTTTGTGGTTCGTGTATACTATACTCCTTCAAATGATAACGAATACCACGGTACGGAGCGAGAAGTCATGATTTTAGTTGATATCCCGCATCAACCAAATAGTATTTACCTAGACAATTATAATATATATTACTATTTCCGAACAAAGATAAATGATATTAGATACAAATTAGAGGCAAGCTAATTTTCTTGTAGAATAATCACCTCGGGAACAATTAAACCGTCATGTTCTCTAGCTAAAGCATCTTTCAAGATTATAGAGCTAACGCTGATCCTTCCCAACCCATACTGCATATGTGAACTTCAAATCAAAAGAACATGCTACAAGAACATTTTGTGTCGGATATGATTTCCGTCCTCGATACCTTGGAGCATCAGTGGATGACACTCTAACACGAAAGTGTGAGCCGTCGACTGCACCTACACAATTCTGTAAGGATCTTATTAACGTACACCTATTGAGTCTGGCCTTATGCTACACGTAAATGACTTACCTCGAAATAAGGATAAAATTTGGAATTGTTCTTGATCTCCTTAGGAACACACTTCTCCATCATGTTGCTTTTAAAAAGGTCTTTTAAAGATATTGTAGCTCTAAGAACCTTGTTAAATTGTCTACTAACGGTCTCACCAGAACATCTAAACAAAAATTCTAAATATTTGTTCCTCATATTTTGACCCACAACATATAAGAATCTTACAACATGTTCTCCCACTCTACTATAACTAGTATCTGTAAGGAGACCTCTATCTTTGATAATATATACAAGGTTTACGAATGCATCCTTTTTCATTCGGAGCTGCTCCGGGCAATCATCATCTTTTAATTTCACTAGACGTCTCTGTGATTGCCCGTGGCCGATGAGGGCGGGGAGTGATCGCGGTGTCAGAGAGGTGCACGGACAAGGAGCGGCTCCTGGCAGGCTTCTAGGCGAAGGGGTACATGAGCGAACCGATCCGACACCCGAATGAGAGGGGATCCTGAGACTGGCAACAGGGCGTGTCAGGTTAAGAATCGTATAAGAGAATTGATTGTACTACTCATATCACCAATGTCGGCCTACCTTTTCGGGAGTCCATATATAGAAACTCCGAAGTTAAGCATGCTTAACTTGGGGCAATCTAGGATGGGTGACCCCCTGGAAAGTTTGACCAAGGTGCGTGTGAGTAAGGACAAAGCACGCTAAAAGGTTAAATGGTGGTACAGTGGAGCCAGACTATCAGTCGGAGTGTGGTGGGCCAACCCCATAGGTCCCGGTAAGGACCGATGCCACAGTGACACCCGGTATGGGACGGTATGCTACAGTCTCAATAAACTTTGCCTTTCATAATCACCCTCTATTGAACTTGACACATCTCTACATCTGATCCTCGAATTAGTGAAACAAGAACAACCGAATACAATGTACAAACCACAACACATGAAGCCGCCCAGTTTCTCACTTTATCCCATTGTTCGTCTTCGCCTATATCCATCTACACGGTAAAAAAGAAATGATATTCTAGGCTCTATATAAATATGAGGTCAACAATACTTTGAATGACAGGGACATGCTTAGCACTCATGCTTATGTTTTAACAACTAAACAGAGTTGATAATCCCATACAAGCATGACTATTCACAACATATTATCCACGGAGACAATTCATCGAACACATCGCAGGCATAGAACAGCAAGTAATTTCTTCGCACTGAGCTAAACAGAATCATCGATGCATCATATATTGTCTTCCTAGCTAAAATAATAATCCTGAAAATTATGGCGTACCTCGTCTTCCAGACCATTGATAGGTTGGCGATCCAAGCTTGTGATATTGTAATGATTGATCATCTTCGTCGCTGATTAGACCAAACTGAGAAGAACTTGCACCTCTTCGCACTGTAGATTTTGTCGATCGATGACTTTGACTGTGGGACAAGTTGAATGGCCTAGGGTTTGATTTGTATAAGGAAGCCTATGTTCTAAGTTTGATGAAGAATTTTTACTATTCGAGCTAGATAATTTTCCTCTTTGTTGAGAAGACATCGATTGAGTAGCAAGGAAGATCGTCTCCGACGAATGTAATTAGAGAGAAGAGCTTCTGTTTTCTCGCATTTTCCTCCAATTTTCGTATGGAAATAGAATTCTACTTGTTAATTATATTTTCTTTTTCTTTTTCTTTTCTTCTCTTTTCTTTCTTTTCCACATTATTTTCCTTCGTAACCAAACACAAAAATGCTTTTCCCTACCATTTTTTTTCCTCTCCATGGTAAATTCCATGAACCAAACACATCTTAGAGAATTAGCGGAGAAAATGAAATGAAAAGAAAAGAAAACTTAAACCAATTTAAAGCTAAAATCATGAAAAATCAATTTGCATAGAAGAAAAACAACAAAACAGTTTCTCATTAGTTTTCTTTCCTCACTCATTTTTTTTGATCCAAACACATAGTAAACGTGCGTTTGGTATGCAGAATTCGATGTGCAAAAGAAAAGAAAAAATGTAAAGGTACGCATCGAACGTTACGCTTCTCGTGTCCCTTGAGCTTAATTGTTTTACCATGAAGCTCAAGAACGATTCATTTATAAAGTATAAATACGGTAATAAATTCCAATCGCTTATTATTACAGCAAAACATTAAAAATTATCATACGGAAAATATAGTATAACTCCCAAACATTTCACCCTCTAAAAGACTTCAACCTCCGATTTAGCCTGTCCATTACTATTCATGCGATGATCTTCGACGTTATTGACTTCTTGCAATTTTTGTTCCTTGGCTTTGGCCAACTTCTTGAGCTTGGCGATTTCGATATCCTTCGTCATCTTTCTCTTGTACATTCCGCGAAAGTGATAGGCTCGTCGATGATTGGCTTATCCCCTTCTGTAACCTTGAGCGGGTAAACGATGGCCTCGGGCGACGGTTTTTCGAACGTTGCGATCGACAACCTACTCGTGTTCGAGTTTACCACTGCTCGATGGTCCGCGTTCTTGAACCTTCCGTTGCTCAAGTACTGCCAATTTTTGCCCAAAAAAGTTGAAATTAAAGAATTTTAGTGACGAAACATTGATCGAACTCGAAAAAAATGAACTCGAGCGCAAAATTTTCATTTAATAGTTGGTTGTGAAATTCTAGCTTATAGAAAAAATATGGTTCATATGAATTTATAAAAAGGATAAATATTAGTGGATTCCAGTAGGGCAGACCAACTAATTAAGGATATAATAAAAAAATAAGAAATTGGCAGTTTGGTTGAAAATGATCATGGAGTACTTAAAATTTTCCTATAGTAGGTGGTTGTGAAGCTTGAGCTTATAGATTAAAATAAACAAGAAACTAAAAACGATTTATAAAACTGGGTTCTAGCCTCCGCAGAAAAAACCAACTAATTAAATAAACATATAATAAGATAATATCATTCATGAATATCAAACGTCGAAAATAAACTCACATGACCAAAATCACCAAGATTGACGACAAACGCGCCCTTAACAGGCTGTACCGTGATCCAGGATTTCCCCCCGTCCCGAGTCGCCTGAAGCCCCCCGACCTCGTCCTGAAACAAAAGGTGATCAACCCGGGGTCGGTGTGCCTCTTGAGGCCCAACGTCAAACTGGGCTGAGGGCATTTCGGGTAATAGTTGACCACGACTTTCTGATCCATGTCAACGCACGCTTTAGTCAACGCCTCTCTTTCGAGGCCCATAGCCTCCGATAAGACTCCTAGCAACTTGCATCCTAAGCCCATGAGCTGCGAGCTGTAGGCTTCAGTTACGGCCCGCCAAGACTCGGGCTTGTCGGGCCACCGTGAGTAGTCTCGGGCTTTGATCGGGTATGTGAAGTAGGTCACTATTTCGCGCCAGTCTTGAACTACCTCGCCCTTAAAACGAAAAAAAAAACCCTGGTTAATTGTTTATTCCCATGTAGTAATCATATAATTAACTACTACTATGTTTTGCACGCCTGTATGTGTGTGATTATATATATATATATATATATGAATATATATATAGATATATATGTATATTAGATAAATGCATCATGTTAATATTAAGTAAAATAGAGGGGTAATAGTAATTAATTCAAGGTAGTGGGTGATTTATTTTATTTTATAATAACACTAATTTGACTGACCAATTTTATTGCAGTTTATATCAATCCCGATGCTTAATAATAGTAAGATAATGTAATGCATGGCTGGATTTGGCTCGTGCATTCTGGTCTATTCCACGTGTCCCCCAAGTTTTAGGACGAAATAAGGGCCCAATATCAATACATATAATAAAAATTTCACCTAAATATATTTTTTAGGTCATGAACGGGGCAAAAAATAAAAAGATGGCCTCGATGTAAAAATATATAAATCAAGAACGAATAAATATTACCTGGAGGTGGCTAGAAACGATGAACCCGCCCTTTTTCCCCCGGACATGTCGAACCTAAGCTTTTCCTCGTCGGCAAGTCGAAGAACTCGCGGGCCAAACGAGTCATATCTTCGATGAGCTTCGAATCGACCCCATGATCGATCACTTGGAAAATGCCCCAATCTTCGCATGCTTGTGCTATTTTCTTGCACATATCTTTCCTCGTATTATTATTACATGAATCGCCTTCGTCGTCGATATTGGCGAGAGATATCAAAGGAATCTGATCGCTGAATTGATCATAGGCCACGTTTGGCCTTTCGTCTTCGTCCCTTATGAACTTTTTGAGGAGAAACTTTTCATGAGACATCGAAGTTAGGGTTTTCTTTCCTGAGAACGCCATGTTAACAGATTATCAATGTCTATTATTATTGAGGGTAAATGTTATTGAGTATTTTTTTATATAGGAATATGGATTTACATATAACATATAGGTGTTTTAGAATGTATATATATAAATATTTAGGGCTGTTATACAATATGGTAGAGAACGATCGGGGGTTTCATTGCATGCAGCTAACTAACGTTCTTTGCACTTAGCTTTGAATGTAAAGTTTGAAGTCATTAATGATGTTGGGACAAGTCATACTTATTTAATATATATTTATAATTGGCGTAAGTTCTCAAAGATACACGTTTGAATAGTCAGTCTCACAAAAATTGGTAGGCGAGTATGATGTTTGGAAATCGTAATAAGTACGGAAGAAAAATCAAATAATTGTATAACTGAAGGAAGCATAAATCCATTTATGGGAGAACCGTGTAAATAATTCGATGAGGGGCGTTATTGAGAAATAAAATCATTTAAACAAATTAATAACTAAAGTATCGTGAGTGAACGTATGAGTACAAAATAAACTCAACAAACTTTGTTACTATATTTTACTGATTAAATAAAATAATAAAAACTTGAACAGTTTAACCTAATTTTTACATGTTTTATTTTACGTTCTAAATCCTACTTCACCCAAACATTATTTAAATGATATGCGTAACACGATAAATAAAAGTAAATAAATGGATAAATGGACAGCTGCACGGCCTAAATATAAAAATATTTAAATATTCGACAAGTGCAAAGTGTTGGCTGCTGAAATGAAACCTACTTGGAGGATGGCATGCTTCGTGAACTAACTCCAATCTCTTCGCCAGTTACGTTTACGTATCAAACATCTTTTGACTTTATTTGATAAAAGAAGATGCAAATATATTCTTGGACGATGCAAATAAAAGAAGATAACCCCAAATGTTGTTTAATTTGAAATACATCTAATATTCTGTCTAATTTCACAAGATGGCCAAACACGATTCCAATAATTGCAAAGATGAAAGAAATTAGCACATTCAGAACTACACAGTAGCATAGTTAAAAGCTACAATAACAATCATAATTTTCGAATTTACGCATCGAGCGATAACTTTTAAGGTCGACAAAGAAGGCGACGAAATGTCAGGTGGTCCCGCATAGGCGGGCGGCTTCAGTTTAGGAACTTTGAAGGACGACGAAAAGAGCTTCGGAGTATAATCAGACAACATGTCTTTGTTTTCAACTGTTTTTCCCTTCGAACTGCTGCTGCTGCTGCTCCCCTGCAAGAACCCATTTTTTTTCGAACTACGTCTATCGAATTTCGAAATAAAATCGAAGAAATAAAAGTATATCCTCCAAGTTACATTACGGTGAAATTA